>JALGQZ010000001.1:63558936-63563936 GCA_023105745.1 Austropuccinia psidii | reverse complement strand
CAAGATCCTTGTGAGATTTACCCAAAATAAATCAACCGTAATGTATGCAGTATTAGCATGACTTAAGAGTCATACAGAAAGTTACGCTTTGACATTTGGCACCATGCACATACTTGAACGCTCAAAACCATTTGAAGCTTGTCAATTTAAAAAACTCAATTGAATTTCTCTCGTTAAATATATATTTTTGGTGTGTTTTACACAACATAAATAGCCAGGAAGCAATTTAAGACTAAATCACAATTTTGGAACAACAAATCCAGATAAGACTAGGAAAACCCAATTAATATACTTTGAAGGTTTAAAGCGCAAATGTTTTATGGCAATTTAAAATACGTCAAGAAGCCATGAGTGAGGAAAGCAAGCTGTATCTTTGTGAAAATTTAGCAATTATGAAAAAACAGACAGATCCAGTCCAATAAAAAAAATCAATAATTTAATATTTTTAGGTATCCCAACTCAAGAGAATGAGCGCATTGACATTAAAATCAAGCTACTCGATCTCGTTTAAATATTAAATTGAGCTAATAATTGTTAAGGAATCAAGCCTTTTTTGTTTAATTTCTTTTTTTTGCTTTCAGCTTTTGGTATTTTGATTCCTTTAAAAGGAATATTGCTACGACCGTAGAATTTTTGCAAAATCTGTATAGAGTTAATTGATGCTAAAAAGAATGGAAGCTTTGGCTTATTAAAATTGGATCATTAACATTTTATTGAATGTCATCTTCAACAGTGGATTCGGAAATAGCCAAGATTATTTCTTCTACTCTATTTGCAGCTTCTACGCCATCTGAATGTCGTTGTAATCGCTTGGAAAACCTGAGTGAGGAAAAGTGAGTAAAAAAAATAATAATGCCAAGATGGTTTCAAGAAAGGAAATAATAAAAGAAAGATATGATTTAGATTATGATCGTGAAAGCCTACCTAATGGGATTTTGTTCTTCAAACGAAGCACCAGTCCAAGTTTCAGGAGCACCACCACCTATCATGGAAAATTTATTGATTTGATTTTTTTCAATCCAACCTAATCTTTCTGCATTACTTTTAATTTTTTCATGACTTAGGGCGTAAAAGCTATCACTAGTACTTGGGTCACGGCATTCCACTGAAGGATCTCCAAGGATTTGAGCCAATCGTTGAAGACCTTTTACCAAGTCGATTGGTGAATGAGAGGAATTAGTATAGGAAGGATTAAGTTGAGGGTTTTGAATTAAATCGTTAAGCCAAGGATAATATTGTTCTTGAACTCTTTGAGGGAATGAATCAAACATTTGAAGAGGAGTATCTGAACCAAACTCGACCGTGATCAAGAGCCAAAAAAAGGAAAAAATCAATCGGAGAAAAGTTTGAAGAATTTAAAAGCCATGGAATTTTGAAACTGTTCTAGATACTTTTCAAAACTCTGAATGAACTCTTGTTGGAGCAATTGACAAATTCATTGTAGCGCTGTTCGGCACCCAATTCATCATAAATGTTCTCAGCATCACCCTAAAATTCTCCAGAGTAAGGAATTGATAAAGATGTTAAATGTTTAGATGAGATGGACTTCATCAAGGATTGAACAAGAAGTGAAAATCCAAAGAGACGTACATGTAAGACCAAGATGGGTATATTTACAGCGAGAGCAAGTGCGGGTGGTGGTGGATCTCGCTAAATAGTAAAAAAAGTTGATTTTTAAAAAGGATGATAGGATTAATTAGTTTGATGAAGGAGAAAATGTAAAAATGTAAAAAAAAAAAAAAAAAAAAAAAAACTGAATAGAGTAAGTTACTCAACTCACTTCAACATAAAAACTACAAGAGCCTAAACTATGAGTTGCTTTGGAAGGAGGGTATCGACGTACCATTACGCCAGCCCAAGCATCGAGTACATCTAAGCTACATTTAGAAGAAGAAGGACCATAAAGCCACCATTGAGTGGCAGATACGGCTATTTGAATGAAGATTAAGAAAAGGGATGATTAGTAGAATATTGAGAGGGATTTAATTTTTTGAGTTAAAGATGAAGATTACTGACATGCTTCCCAATCTTCTGGTACTTCAGGATTTGTCCAAGAGGTCATAACAGTTTGAAAAGCGGTTTTAATGAAACCCTCTCTGAAATGATTTTTTAAATTAATAATAAAATGACAAGAATAAATAAATATAATATTTTGAATTAATTTTGATTTGATCAAACTATAATGATAGATTGATTTGAAGTTAATCTGATGATAAAATAAAAAAACAAACGCAAGATTAAAATGAAGAAAGATGATAAGAAGATGGACCGACTCTGTTAAAGGTGGCAAGCAACATAAACAAGCACTAATGACCAAAGAAGGGAATAAACCGATTAAACGAAGGGTGACCTCAGTACCTAATGAATCACCGGCTAGGACATGAAGCTGATTTAATTTTAGTTGATGAAGGGCAAAAGCTAGATCAGCTGCCAAAGTCCAAAGATCGCAAGAAGGTGAAACTTTTGAACAAGTACGACCATGACAACGAAAATCGATCAAGATGATATTAAAATTTTGAGATAGTTGACCGGGACCATGAATGTAAGGAAAGGTGAAAGTGATATCAAGGAAAATAGGGGGTAAGATGATCAACCAAGGGATTGAGTTTGAATTGGAAGTAGTTGTTGATATTGAGGGTATAATCTCATAATAAAGATTAACATCTTGAGCAACAGTAATAAAGGGCATCCTACTAAAAGAGTCAAAATTAATTAAAACTGTTGAAGATGAAAGAATTTTAGATTTAATTAAGAGATAAGATTGACTATTGTAACATAAAGTGATATTATATAAATTTAAGATGAAATGAAAAACTTTTTTTTTTAAAAAAAGCAAGAATAAAATAAAATAAAATAGAATGATTTACCCAAAAAATAAATAAATAATCAAAATCAGGAGGGAATTTTGAAAGATTATGATGGATAAAAATAGGACGAAACCAACAGATCAAAATGGAAGAAGATTAATAAATAGAAAAGGTGATAAAATTTAAAATGAGACAAACAATATAAGATCAGATGAATGATAAAATTTAAGTTAAGGTAAGATCGGATAATGAAGCAGAATATGAAGGTGATGATGAAAGATAAAATGAACCAATGTTAAAAAATAGCTTTAAAGAGGAGATGTTGGATTTGGATTAAAATGAATTATGACAAGTTTAAAAGAGAGAGAGAGAAAGGGATAGATAGATTAAATGAGTGTAATTTTTTAAGAACTGAGTGAGTTTTAGTCAAATCAATACAAGACAAGATCAAGTCAGCCAAGTGGCTTAAATTTGGATAAAAATGATTAAATGAGACAAGTTAAAATTGATAAAAATCTTAAGATTGATAATAAATTTAAATAAGATGAGATGATAAAAAGAGACAAAAAAGATAAAAAGAGAGGGTGAGAAATTAAAAAGATTAAATTAAACAAGAAGAAGAACAAGTAAAAAGATTAAAATGTAAATTTTAAAGCAATTATTTTTTAAGATATCATAAGATTATTTAAAAATAAAAATAAAAACAACAAAACAAACCAAAAAGAATTAAATTATGATCATCTATATCATATTATACAATACAGTACTGTAATAAAATTTTAAAAATTTATTAAAAGATAAATATAAAAAATTTAAAATTATCAAAAAATAAATCCAAATCCAAATTTACGATAAAAACTTACTTTGAAATAAATTTTGAGTGATTTATTGAAAATCAATGATAAAGATTGAAATTGATTAAATTTTAAGAATGATTATTGAAATTTTCTTTAATGATTATTATTAGTTTTTTTTTTTTTAATTTTTAAATTTTACCCTTTAAAGTGTATTGAATTACAATAGTACAGTATATTGTAAATAAACGATTTTTAATTTTAATTTCAAGTTTTTTTTTAAAAAAAGTAATTATTTACTTTAGTTAAAATCGAATTAATAATTTTGAATTAGAATTTTTAATTTTATCAGGAGTTTAATAAATTAATTAAGAAAGTGACTTTTATAATCTATAATAATTGATAATTCTGATTGATTCTCTTAATTTCTTTCTTGGTCTGTCTTTTTTTTTGGTTTAATTTTTAAACTTCTTAATCTAACTCTCATTCTCATCTTATTAAATTCTATCAAAAAATTCTTTATCTTTATCTTTGTCTCACATTTAAAAAAAAAAAAACAGAAAATTAAAATTAAAATTTTTAAAAATTAAAAATAAATAAAAACTTGAAATTTTTCGTAATTAGTTGATCTTAATTTAACTAAATTAAAATTTGGATACTATATCTAAAATAAAAACTTTTAAATAGTACAGAAACTAATCAATTAAATAATAATTTATTAAATATTAATACTGTTATTCAATCAATTTATCAAGTCAATTCAATGTCAATCAATCAAAAAATAAATTAAAGAATAAATTGATAAAATCATTTTACAGTTTAAAATTTTGAATGATTTTGACATTCAATTTAATTTAATTTAATTTAATTTAATCTGTGTGTGTAGCAAATTACTGTTTATATTACATTACATTACACTAAATTATCATTTAAATTTTAAATTACAGTACAGTACAGTTGCACAAACTACAGTACAAACAGTGTGTCTGTTCAGTTTACTGTAATTTATAATTTATAATTTGTGATAGTGTATTACAGTTAGTAAAGTTTAAAGTTTAAAGTTTAAAGTTTAAAGTTTAGAATTACAAAATACTGTATGCCAAGCCAGATTTAAATGTAAGCCAAATTTAAATTATTTATTGATTGCTTGATTGCGTTGTAAAAATTTTTAAAGTCACGTCAATATCAAAAACTACTGTGCACTGTGCACTGTGCACTGTGCACTGTGCAGTAATTAATCTGACAAAAAACTCTCTTGGTTTATCATTCATTTTCAATTTAACATTACAATATCGTACTGTACTGTACTGTACTGTTACACACCACTTTAATCAAAAATTTAACTACTCAATTCATTGATTTCTTACTTTAATCATTAAATTAATTTTTAATTAAATTA
>JALGQZ010000001.1:63368936-63551436 GCA_023105745.1 Austropuccinia psidii | reverse complement strand
CTATTTCCCTATCAGAGGCATCAAAAACAATAAAACAATTGAATCAAAAGGTAAAATCTTTATTCTTTATATAAAAATATTTTATATTATCAAAGAACAAAGGTAATATTTATTATAATCATCAATCTTGGCATCATTACTCCAATTTTTCAATTGTTTTTATTATAATTCTCTTGAAAATATTATTTCCATGTAAAATCAAGAAGTTTTGTAATTTCTTTTACTTTTATTTGTAAATACAATTTAATTAAGTTGTATTTACATCATTTGGCGTAAACTCTTCCAAAATTATTCTATTTAGTGTCAAAAGTAGGTTATTTTCTCTTATTTTAATAATTTCTCTCTATTATTACTATAAATAATTCTTCAATCAATATAAATAGTATTTATATTAATATATAACTTTAATATCAGTAATATTATTTTTATTAATAAGAAAAAAATTCTTACACCTTTACTACTTGTTTGTAAAAATAATAAAGTCCTTTTAAATATATTAGTTATTAAATATTAATATATTATTCTTTTATAATATAAGCTATATTATTATATTTACGCCATAATCATAATAAATCTTTATTATCCGAATTATCTTTATCTTATTTATTTCATCTATAAAGACATTCAGAGTACAATAAATAAAATATTAGTAATTTTTACCCATTGTTTCATAGTCAAACCTTACATTTGGGGGCCTGGCTGTGATATTTTCTTGAAAAGACCTTTAAAAGAATTTAAATTAGGTTTATCCAATGATAAATTATATAATAATATTATATTTATTGATTTTAAAAGCTATGGAGGAATTTTGAAAGAAATTGTACTGTCTTACATGCGGTTTTTCACATCCTTAGACTTGAAAGAACTTTCTTTGAGTGACTCTAGTGATTAAAAGAGATATTTATAAATTAAAAATAAATTAATATTATAATTTAATTCTAAGAATAATCTTCAATTTTATTTAATTCTTTAAAAACAAAAAAATTTAAAAACCAATAAAAAAGTTATTTTCATTCATTTTTTTCTTTTTTCATTTAATTTATTCTGAGATAAAAAAGAAATTCTTAAATGGAAATTGCCTTATCTTATAAAAATAACACTTCATTATAAAAGAATTATATTCATTTGTATTTTCAGTTTGTGAAGACAATCCAACAGAGGACAATCAGACCACTGTTGAAAGATTGGTGGAAGAAACTTGCCCAAGTTCCCCAACACCAATTGTCACTAAGAAAAAGAAAGCTAAGAAATTAGACTTTCCAGGACAAGCCATTCAGGACTCTGAAGGTGAGTACCTCTTTTTAAACTTGCCATAAAAAGAAGTTCTTTTCCTGAAATCTTTTTATTTTTGATTTCTTAAATTATAACTACTAGAAGAGGTTCCCAATACTCCATCCAATCAGATGGAACTGGACTCAGAAGTAGAATTGATCCCTCTAAAGGGAAAAGAAAGGGAAAAATAACCAGTGGAACAGAATCTACACAAGGAAGTGACATATCCCAAAGGCAAGTCCCAGAAATGCCCATGATTTCTGAACCAGAGTTGGAGCTAAGTATGAGTAACTAAAACAGGGAGAAGTCACATTCAGAGGGCTCAAATAGACATTTACATGAGCCAGTACAAGCAGTACTACACCATGTACAAGGACAAGGATTGGGAAATGTTGCCACAAATCCACCAAGGAGTGATGAGCTCCTGGCACATCTTGAAAAGGTTCCTGAAAGAGGAGGAAATAGTGAGATAATCCAATGGATGGAATCCACTATCATCCAATCCTCAAATAAAAAAGATCAAGGAATACCATGCCAAAAAGAGAGAAGAAAGAAAGGAAGAAGCCCCAGTAGCTTCTAACAGCAAGCCTCAAGCCAACCAGCTTCCCCAAGAAGGGAAGAGGAACAAGAGAAATAATCTGAAGAAACCATATTCCCCAAGCCACAGGCTCCCAAAAATCCAAAAAGATGCCATGGACAATGTCTTCAACATTGCCAGAAACTTGATTGAATTCAAGGAAAAAGAGGAACAAAGAATGGGAAAACCTCATTTTGCAAAGGAATAATTTTGTCCCCTGATGTTGCAAATACTTTAGAAGAAATTAAAAATAGTATTGTACCTCTTAAAGACATTAAAAACAGTTTATTATCTTTACAAGAAATAAATAATAGCTTGTTATCTTTAACAAAATTTTTTGTAAAAAATAAGAAAGAAATTGATAACATTAAATTTATGGTTGAAAAAAATAAACCAAGAGCTTTTATTGACAATCCTCAGAAAGCAATACAAGGACAACAGGGATTGTATAAATACTTAAAATATATCAAAGAAAAAACTTCAAAAATCAATTATGATGTAAGTATTGATAATCTTACAAAAAATTAAACAAATTAAGTATTTCCATGGAAAAATTTGAAGAAAAGATCTCATCACACCAAAAATTACTTCTAGACAACATAGAAAAAAGTGATGAAGCAAGAATGAATCTTAAAGATGACATTCAAAACGAAATAAGACTTATTACTGAAAAAATGGATAAAATAAGTGAGGCTAGCTTAAATATGCCAAAGTTATCAGCCCCATTTTCTCACATAACAAGTCATGTTAAACCAAAAGAGGAAATAACAAATCCATTGATAACAGACTTGAGTCATCAAGACAATAACCAAGTCTTAATGAAGGAAGCACCTCAATCAAAAGAATGGCCAACATTCACAGGAGAAGGTGAATATGAACATATATCATTTATTAAAACAATTGACATTTTACAAGAAGATTATGCCATACCAGATGAATTAATAACTGCCAGATTACACTCATTATTTGAGAAATATTTAAAAAGATGGTATTATAGCATAAGGAAAACAAACGGCAAAAATGACTGGTCTTTGTGGAAACAAGAAATAATCACAAAGTGGGCTAATTATCCCTGGAGGTACAAAATAGAGAATGCCTTTGGAAATTCCTTCTTTGACCCAGACAAGAATAAACCTTTGACTTGGTTCTTAAAACAAGTTTAAAGATTAAATGCACTGTACCCATAAATTTCACAAAAAATTCTACACATGAAAATACTTAAGAAATGTGGAGGAGAATTGGAACATACCCTGAGAGGCAGGGGTATAGAACCATACTCCACAGAAGAGTATATCAATGCACTAGAAGACATAGTGAAAAGGACAAAAATTGGCAGAACTTGGAAGAAACTGGACTTTAAAAGTTCAAATAAACCATTTATCAGGAAAGATAAACCAAGAGAACCTTTCAAGCCCAATAAATCCAACAGTAATGAGCAAAAAAAGTGCCACAAATGTGGAGGTATTGGACACTTAGCCAATAATTGCCTTAAAAAAGCAAAAATAAATGAAATTGTGGAAACAGAAGATCACAATGACAAAGAAGAAGAATATGACTCTGAAAAGGACAATGAAGAATCAGAAACTTCTGAAAGTGATGAAATCAATATAATAAATGCACAAATTAATAATATTGCTTTAATATATGAAGTACTGGATGTCAATTCAAACTTACCACAAGTTTGAAAATCTGACACAAGCCTGACAAACATACAAGATGCTAAATTTTATGGAACCAAACCAGCAAAAGGAATGGGATATACATCTGGAAAATAAAGTATAAGTATTGTCATTGTGGAAAACCAAGAGGCAAAAGTGAACTTAGATACAGGAGCATATTGTACCTGTGTTGGTAAGAGTTATTTGAAAACAATTTTACCAGATTGGAAAGAAAAACTTATACCAATACAAGGAGTAAAATTTAGTAGTGCAAGTGAAAGCATGAATCCCCTTGGAATAATTGACTTAACAATCATTTTTCCTCATCCTTCACAATGTATCAGATTAAAAGTAGATTTTGTGGTAATGGAAAATTGCACTAGTAGCCATTTTATACTTGGAAATGATTATCTTTCAGTTTATGGAATAGATATCTCCAACAAAAAAGATAGATATTTTATCATAGCAGACTATAAAAGGAAAAAATTTGGCTTCTTAAATAACAAAAAACAAATCACAGTTATTAAGAATGAACAAAAAAATCCCAGAAAAGAATTTTTTAATAGCTGAACAACTTAAAGAGGCAGAAATCAATCAAGAATAAACAGAAAAAATGAAATAAAACTGATTGACCTCTTATTTAAATACAGAAATGCCTTTGCAACTGACAAAGAACCACTAGGTGCCATAATTGGACATGAGGTAGACATAATCCTTTATGTGGAAAAGCCTTATCCACCCTTATTAAGAAGATGAGATTACCCAGCTAGACCAAGAGCTAGAGAAGCTTTAGAGGTACTGTGGGAACTCTCCTTGTGTGGGATAAATGAGGCAGTACCTAGAAGGGGAAATTAAAATAGAACAGTTTTGAATTTCTGTTCAAGATTGTAACCCTTTCTCTGCTTGTGTGTCAGAATAATCTGAACTTCCCTTCCTGAAAATTCTGAATTATCTTGACTTGAGTTCACAATCAATTCATTTTATTTGATGGTGGCTAGTCAGAAAAGTATATTCAACAGACTCTATCAGACTTTGTTTGCTCTGGAAACAATGGCTTAGTAAACCTTAACACAAATAAATAAAGATATAAAACTGGTAAAAGAATTTTTTAATTGCTTTACTGAGAACAGTAACACCTTGAGGGATTTCCAATTTTGATGATAACACTGTTGATAATATGTCAAATAATAATAACAAACACTAATATTTTTTTAAGGGTTTAATAATTTTATGATGATAACCTGGGATAACAGACACTACTATTTTTGAATTTACTACTGAGCTTGGCTACTGAGTAAAGAACCTTGTCAATGGGATGGATTTATAAAATAATGTAGACCAACTGTTAGTTACTATTATCTATAAAAAACCCAGACAATGCTTACGAGCTTGGCTACTGAGTAGATTTAGGAATGGGATAATAATATTAATGGGATAGTCAATGAGTTTAGTTTATAAATCAATGTAGACCAGCTGTTATCTACTATTAATTATATAAAAAAAAGTCTCAGAAAGTGCTTCTGAGCTTACCTACTGAGCAATAATGGGATGGAGGTAGTCAATGAGATGAGTTTATGAATTAAAGTAGACCAACTGTTAACTACTATTAATTATAAATCACTCAGACAGTGCTACTGAGCTTAGCTACTGAGCAGAATTTAGGAATGGGGATGGGATAGCTTTACTTCTGAGCTTAGCTATGCAGTATTCCTAAAAAATTAGGATAATGTGGATGGATGGAAGGGATTTCCCTCAGAAAAAATATTAAGAAGTTACGTTTTTGTGATGAGCCTCTGTCTAGGCCATGAGGAAAAAATAATTGAGGGGGGGAGAGGACCTCTATTTATAGTTTTTGGGGCCTCCATGGGAGTGTCAAAAAAAGGGGACTTGAAATTTTTCAGGTCTCCAATTTGAGCTTTTGGCATGTGACCTGTATTATGAAATAAGGTTTTGTGGTGTTGGATCATGAGATCTGTATTTTTAATTGAGTTCTTGAAATTGTGGGGAAATGATGTCATTTGCTTATGTAACCAATTGAGTTTCCTGGGATCCTTATCTCCATGATTAGTAATCCTAGTTTAATTACTGTTGATGATGTCCTTTATGATGTCATTGATTATGTAATCAATTGATTCTCCTGGAATCCTTATCTCCATCATTAGTAATCCTAGTTTAATTCCTGTTGATGATGTCATTGATTATGTAATAAATTGAAAGCCCTGGAATTCTTATCTCCCTGACCGCTGTACTATAGTTTTCCTGTATTATCCTGTCTTTTTCTGTAACTAGGTGTCCTGTAACTGTAACTTTATTACAGTACACCCTTGTGAAACTTCTGTAATCTTGCTCTGAACCTTCTGTAATACTACTGTAATATCTCTACTGCCTAATCTCTCCTTCCTAGGCTATTTCCTTTCACATTTCACACTATTTTACCATCTCTCCACACCCTAAATGTTGAATTTATTTCTTCTAACATCACAATGACCACCTTATCATAATCATAAAAGTATTACTAAGTTTTTCAGCGTGTTGAAATCATTTTTGTAATGCTAGACTTCCTTAAAGGAGTCAGAGAATACAATACACCTGTGATTTTCTTGTTTCAATGATATCCTAAGCCTGAATTAAACACTTTTCCTAGATTTAACCCTCTAAATTTAATATTAATTTCACTCTCAAAATTAATAGAAAGACTAATTTTCATCTAAATACCCAATTCTACCTTTTTGATATATAAATGAACTTTTAATTAATATTTATGACCCCTATTATGCTACAACTCTGCCCTGAAATTTAATTCCATGCCTCCTTGTTGTAACTAGGACCTTCTGTGCTGTAGTATATGTTTGTTGATTTTTACTACCCACAACATTTAAAGAGAATTCAAGTAAAATAAATTAAAAAAAAAAATATATAAAAAATAATAATTGTTTTAGGTCAGCCAATCCCTTGAAAGTTAATTAATCTGGGTGGTGCATTGGGGTGTCACATAATAATTGTATAGTTCATTTATTAACAAAGGGTATTTATTGGGTTTTAATGGTGTTAGTTCTTCTTGTAATTTATTTTGAAAAGGAATGAATACTATAATATATTGGGAAATACAAAAGGAAAATTGAAAAATATTCCTGCTTAGTTTGTCCATTAATCCAAACTGGTACAGGTATACCAAAGTACACATTAAAGAATTAATGGACCTTGGAGTATTAACAAAAGTAGGACATAATGAACAGGTAGAAGTCACTACACCTGTCATTATAACTTGGCATAATAGAAAATCAAGGATGGTAGGGGACTTTAGAGCTCTAAGTGACTATACTATCCCTGACAGATATCCAAGACCCAGAATCCATGAGACATTAACAGAATTGTCACAGGCTAAGTTCATCAAAGCCATAGATGCTTTAAAGGGTTTTCATCAAAATGTATTGACAGATAATGCCAAAGGACTACTGAGGATAATAGTCCACTTGAATTTTTGAATATTTAAGAATGCCATTTGGTATAAAAAATGCACCTCCCCATTATCAAAACATGATGAATACCATATTTCCTGAAGAATTGTCAGAAGGATGGTTGATTATCTATATTTATGATATCATAGTTTTCTCAGAAACTTGGGAAAGTTACTTAAAAATACTAGAAAGAGTCTTGCAAAAAATAGTACAAGTAAACATGAAAATTTCCTTGAAAAAGTGTCATTTTTCATACAGTGAACTGAAAGCACTAGGACATGTTGTATGTGGACTAGGTTTGGGTATAGATAGAAACAAAGTAGTAGCAGTAATATTGAAGCCAATGCCCAAAACCAAAAAAGAAAGGCAATAATTTCTAGGATTTGCTGGTTATTGCAGACAGCATATAAAAGACTTTGAAGGAATTTCCAAATCATTGTATAAGCTCTGTGATCAACAGAGAGTCTATGAAATGACTGAAGAAAGAGTCAAGGAATATGAAGAACTGAAAAATTCCTTAACTAATTCCCCATTTATTTTAATGCCAGATTGGAAACTACCCTTTAAACTATATATTGATGCTTGTGGAGAAGGGATAGGTGCTGCACTACACCAGACCCAAATCATCAATTACAAACCTGTTAAAGGACCAATTTGCTTCATTAAAATTAGTGTGGGCTTCAGAAAAATTACACTATTATTTTTATGGAACAGTGTTTGATGTGATTACAGATTGCAATTCTGTAAAATCTTTATTAAACATGAAAAATACAAATAGACATATGCTAAGATGGAAAATTTCCATCCAAGAATACAGAGGAAATATGACTATAGTTCATGAATCTGGTAATATTCAGAAAAATGCATATGGCCTTAGCAGATGGGCTCTAGCAAATACCCCTGACAATCCAGCATGGGTACCACAGGAAGAGCAACATATAGAAGGAATATGTTTTTACCAAGTTAAATATAGATATAAAATGGACAAAAGCTGTCATATCTTATGCCAACTTCTAATGAAAGACTGTAAAGACCCATCACTTTCATCAAAACTAGATGAAATATGGAAAAAAGCATATGATGAATGAAGATCCCACCTCCTTGATGGAATTCTCTATCATAGAACTAAAAATACATGTGTTATGGCTTTAACAGATAGAACCCTGATAAACACTATACTACATGAATGTCATGATAGTGTTGCAGCTGGACATCTCTCAGAAGACAGAACACTAGAGAGGGTAAAGACCTGCTCTTGGTGGCCAAATTGGAAGAAAGATGTTTCAGAATACTGCCAAACCTGTGACAGATGTCAGAAAGCAAACAGAGCCACAAAAAAGAAATTTGGAATAATGATTCAAATGCAAGAACCAAAATCCCCTTGGGAAATAGTTCACATGGATTGGGTAACAGCCTTATCTCAAGGAGGAGACAGAAGCTACAATTAATGCCTAGTATTAGTTGACAGGTACAGAAAAACTCCAATGCTCTTACCATGTCACAAGGATGACACAGCTACGTAAACAGCCATAATGATATGGAATAAAGCTGTTAGCCACACAGGCTTATTCCAAAATATCATAAGTGATAGAGACCCAAAATTCACTTTAGCATTATGGACAAACCTCCATAACCTTCTTGGAACAAAATTATCATTCTAAACAGCTTACCACCCCCAAACTGATGGTCTAGCAGAAAGAATGATACAGACCTTAGAAAACATGATCAGGAGATTCTATGCTTATGGAATAGAATTTGAAGATTCTGATGGTTTTACCCATGATTGGTGTGCATCAATACCAGCTCTTGAGCTGGCATATAAAACATCAATCCATTCTTCAACTGGAAAAAACCAGCAATGCTAGAAAAAGGTTGGAATCCAAGACTTCCTTAAGATACCCTCACAAAGGACTTAGTGGATATACACCCAACAGCAAGTAGTTTTAAAATAATGCTTGACAAAGCAAGACACCATGCAAAAAGATGTATGCAAGATTATTTTAAATATGCAAAAGAAAGGTGGGATAAAAGCCATTAACCACCTGGCTTCAAAATAGGAGACTTTGTATTAGCTTCAACTCTAAATTTTAATAATATTATAAGCCCAAAGAAATTTAAAGATTGCTTTGCAGGACCATTTATGATAAAAGCACTACATGGACCTAATGCTGTGCAACTAGAGCTCACAGGTGAATTAATGAAAAAACACCCAGCTTTCCCTGTAAGTCTGATAAAGCCTTTTAGCTCAAGTGACAAACAATTATTTCCATTAAGAAATAAACCCCCATATGAAATTCCCCCTTTAGAGGGGGGAAGGAAAGAAAATTGTAAAAGTCCTAAAAGAAAGAAGGACAAGAAACAAAAAAGAAAGGGAATAACTTGTAAGGTATACAAACCAAGCTCAAGAAGATGAATGGCTACTTGAGAAAGATATAACAAATTCTGATAAACTATTAAGAAGGTTCAGACATGAAAGAAAACCTAAAGAATAGACAATTATTAATTATTGAAATTTAAGACTAACAAAGTCTATTGAGGAGGTAGGACAGTGGATGATACCCTAATTAACTATATCAGATTGTGGTGAAATATTTTTGGGTGGTAGGGAATGTGAGCCTTTGAGATATGACCACATATCCAAAAAGGTAACAAGAAAGCTTTATAATAATTATCTTAAAACCAGTGAAAATTCCATGAATAGGCATAAACTTTGAGTTAACTTAGGATATAATGAGTAAAAATGTGAAAAAATTACAACATTAGATTCCTCATGGTAAAATGCACATATATCATTTTTATGGCATATCTGTAAAGTCAATAATTCCTGAATAATAAGTAAGAATACCTTGAAAAAGACATGAACTCTTATTTAACTCAGAAACTAATGAAACAGCATGTGAAATAAATTACATCATTGGATTCCCCATGAAAGACTACACAGATAAAGTTTTTATTTCATATTTTTAAAGTCAATATTTAAGGAAATAACCTGAATATATGCACTTTTATGATCAGCGCATATATTCATGAATTTTAGATCATGTCTCTTAAGCTATACATGATAGAGAGCTAAGCCAAAAATAAAGCTACCACGTAATTACCTTAAAAGTACAGATATGAACTTTATTTGACAAGTTATAAACAAGGTTATAACTTGTAAGGGTTTATTGAAAAAAATTGCTAAAGCTGTTGATCACTTTGTTGTGAAAGTGGTCAAAAAATATAATAAAGTGTATATTCAGGCTCTACTGGCTCATACGTGAATAATTATGTATTTTTTGTCTTAATATTCAACGTACAACCCCCTGAAATCATGGCTTAAAGTTTAAAATAGTAAATTTTGACAGAAAAGATGAGTTACAAGAAAAATAATCAAAAATAGAGTTTTAATGATGTAATGAAGTTCTCTTGGAATTTCAATAATGACATACCAAGCTATCAGAATTAACTCTCTTACCTGCTGTAGGGTGTAAAACTTGAAAGTTAATAATGATCAAAGCTTAAGCTTGAAATTGATCATTTATGATCACTTACTGTAATCTTAAATTAAGTTTAACAGAAAATTGATGAATACTATTAGTTTATGATAAAAAAAATAATAAAATTCACAAAGCTGAGGTTTCTTCCAAGCCTATGATGTCATCCAACTTAGAGTTATGGTGATAACTCTAAATAATGGCGTAATTATGAGATAAGATGGTTTAATTATGATGTAATCATCACTAAACTATAAAATACTGATCAATTCCAGTTGATACCATCATTAAATGTCTACTAGAAGACTTTTGGACTCCAGGAAGGAGGAATTCACTATAAATAGAGGTCTTTTTACTCTATCTCCCCATCAGATGCATCAAAAACAATAAAAAAATTAAATCAAAAGGTGAAATCTTTATTCTTCATATATAAATCCTTTATATTATCAAAGACAAAAGGTAATATTTATTATAATCATCAATCTTGATGTGATTACTCCAATTGTTCCATTGTTTTTGTTATAATTCTCTTAAAAATCTTATTTCCATGTAAAATCAAGAATATTTGTAATTTATTTTACTTTTATTTGTAAATACAATTAAAATAAGTTGTATTTACATTTTTTTGGCATAAAACCTTTCAAAATTATTTTATTAAGTGTTTATTTTCTCCCATTATAACAATTTCTCCTTATTATTATCCTTAATAATTCTTTTATTAATATAAATAGTATTCATATCAATACATAGCTTCAACATTAGTAATATTATTGTTATTTATTGTTTTTTATTAATAATTTTTTTTTATGAACTTATTATTTGTTGGTAACAATAATAAAGTGCTTTTAAATATATTGATTATTAAATATTAATACATTTATTTAATATATTATTCTTTTATAATATGAATTATATTATTATATTTACTTAATAATATAATTTTTTTTACACCATAATTATAATAAATCTTTATTATTATTAATACTTTTATCTTCTTTATTTAATTTATAAGGACTTTCAGATTACAATAAGTAAAATATTAGTAATTTTTGCTATTGTTTCATACTCAAACATTACATTAATAATAAAAATCAATATTAAAGCTATATATTGATACAAATACTATTTATATTAATAGATGGACTATTAAATAATAATAATAGAGAACAAATAACCTAATTTTAACACTTAATATAATAATTTTGATTCACTTTACACCTTAGAATGTAATTGAAACTTATTTAACATGTAATTGAAATAAAAAATGGTGAGAAATAATTTTTTTACTGTTTTTATGTGGATTTAGAGACTTTTAAGAGAATTTGATAAAAAAAACAAATATTGATTTGATAAAATGAAAGATATTGATTACTACAAGATATGAATTTTTTTTATTTTACAATATGAGGGTTTTGTACATAAAGAAGAAATATTATCACACTTTATTTAATGCTTTATTGAATTTTATGTGTCTGAAGGTTTCTTTTTATAGTAAATATCCTTACGTATAGTGACCAGATACCTTCTAGTAGAAATGTACTAATTTTATGCACTGGAGTTGATCAATTTCATGTAGTTTGGTGATGATTACATCATTATTAAACCTTTATGTCTCATTATTATGCCATTTTCAGAGTTATAACTGTAACTAGAATTTTCTGACACCATAAGCTTGGAATATGACTTAATTTAATGAATTTAAGTAGTTTCAATCATAAAATACAAATACCAACCAGTTTTTTTAAAACTGTCAAGCTTAAAATAAGATTACAGTTAACAATAAAAAATAATCATTTTGCAAGCCTTAAATTTAATCTAGGATACCTTTGAAGTTTTTCTTGAAAATAAAATCAAGAGAGTCAATTCTAATATCTTGGAATGTACTTACTAAGGAGCAAATAGTATTTCATTGCATAATAAAAACTCTATTTTTGATAATTTTTCTTGTAATTCATCTTTTCTGTCAAAATTTTCTATTATGGACTTTAAGCCATGATTTAATAAGGTTATAACTTGAATATAATGATCCAAATTACAAAATTCTTCAAATATGAACTAGTAGAATCTGAATATCTACATTTCCTAAGCTTGGACCACTTTCAATTTCAAGTGGTCAGCTGGTATTGCTATTTTGAAACTTTTTTACTTATTATTCTTAACCTTGTTTTTAACTTTCTAAATAACTTCTATATATCTCCTTTTACAGTGCACTAATGGTGAATTCAATTTTGGATCAACTATTTATAATTAGTAACTTAAACAATACAAGCTAAAAACCATGAATTTATGCACTGATCATAAAACTGAATATATCCAGGTATCTCAGTAAGTGTTTGGCTTGAATATATGAAATGAAATAGTAATACATGTATGTGTTTATGGGGAACCCAAAGATATAATTCATTTCAAATTTTTCTTCATTTGTTTCAGAGATAATCAATAACTTATTCCCTTTTATGGAATTGTTACTTACTTTAATTGTTTTTAAGATTAGAATTTTAATTTTTAATATTAAAATAAGTTTTGTAATATTGTTTGTGAAATTGTTGGATATGTTATCATATCTCAAGGGATAAAATTCCCTACCACAATATGATATAGTCAATTAGGGTAACATACATTGTCATACCTCTTCAATAGACTTTTTTAGTCTTGAAGCTCAATAATTCTTAAATTGTTTATTGTTTAGGTCCTATTTAATGTCTGAACCTTTCTAACAATTTTTCAGAATTAATTATATCTTTATAAAGTAGCCATTAATCTTCTTTAGTTGGAATTCTATACCTTAAAAGGTATTATCTTTCATTTTTTATTCTTGTCCTTGTTTCTTTAAGGAACTTCCAATTCTTTTTTCTTATCCTTCTTCTAAAGAGGGAATTTAAAGTGGCAGTATCTTTATTAGGGGAAATGATTCCTTAGCACCTTAACTGTAAGTTTTTTTTAAAATTACAGGGAATATTGTGTGTTTGCTCATTAATTAACCTCTAAACTATAGCTCTATAGAATCAGGGCCATTCAGGGATTTTATCATAAAGGTTCCTGTAAAGGAATCTCATAATTTTTTTTTTCCTTTAATTTTATTAAAATATAGCTTCAATACTAGGACTAAGTCTCCTATCTCAAAATAAGGTGGTTTATGAATTTTATCCCATCCTTCTTTTGCATATTTGAAAGAATCTTGCATAAACATATTTGATTGATGTCTTGATTTATCAATAATTATCTCAAAACTTTCTTCTGTTGGGTTTTTGTCAGCTAAGTCTTTTTTAAAGGTGTAATAAGGTAGTATTGGGATACAACCTTCTTGTAACATTGCAGGTATTTTACCAGTTGATGAATGAATTAATTTCTTATATTCGAGCTGAAGAGCTGGTATTAGATTACAACATTAATGGGTAAAACCATAAGATTCTTTGAACTATAGGCCATAAGAGCAGAATTTTCTGATAATTTCCTCTAGAGCTTCTATCATTATTTCTGCTAGTCAATCAGTCTGAGGGTGATAGGCTTGTGAGAGCAATAGTATTGTGCCACACAGCTTATTGAGATTTTTCCATAAAGATGAAGTGAATTTGGGATCTCCATCACTTATGATATTTTGGAATAAGCCTGTATTGATAATAGCTCTATTCTGTATAATCATGATGTATCCATAGCTGTGTCATTCTTATTACAGGGTAAGAGAATTGGGGCTTTACTTTACCTATCAACTAACACTAGGCATGCTTTGTAGCTCCAATCTCCTCCTGGGGGTAGAGCTGTTACCCATTCATGTGTACTATTTCTCATGGGTAATTTTGTTCTTGGATTTGGATCATCATTCCAAATGTTTTCCCATGGATCTATTTGATTTTTGGCATATGTCACAATTTTTGCAGTATTCTGAAACATCTTTTATCCAGTTTGGTTACAAAGAAAAAGTCTTCACTACTTCTAGTGTCCTCTCTTCTGAGAGATTTCCAGAAACAACACTATCAGCAAATTTGTGTAGTATAGTTTTTACTAAAACTATATCTGTTAGAGTCATAAAAAATGTGTGTTTGGTTCTGCAGTAAAGAATTTCAACAAGGAGGTGGAATCTTCCTTCTTCATAACTTTTTTTCATAATTCATATAGTTTGGAAGATAATGATGGGTCTTTGCAGCTTTTCATCAAGAGTTGGCATAAAATATAGAAATTATTCTCCATATTATAGCTTTATTTAGCTTGGTTGAAAAATTATGTGCCAATTTTTGTGACACATATGCATTCTATATGGTTTTATTACTCTGGTACCAATGCTAGGCTTTAAGGTGAATTTTCTAAATAAAATCTGCTAAGGCCATCTTAATTCTCATAAATATTTCCAGATTTGTGGACTAGTCATATTCACTCCATACTCTTGGCTTTGAAAGTAATTTTCTGTTTCAGAATATTTATATTTGGTGTATTCATGTTTGATAATTATTTTACATCATTGGAGTCTGTAATGAAATCAAAGACTGTTCCATCTAAGTAATAGTGTAATTTCTCTAAGGCCCACACTAAGCAAAGTGATTAAATTTGAATTTCACAATACCTGGCTTCTGTTGGATCAATTTGTCTGGAAATAAATCAAATTGGTCCCTAAACAGGCTTATTATTTATAATTTGTGTTTGGTGTAGTGCAGAACCTAATAATTCTACACAAGCATCAATTTACACTTTGAAAGGTAATTTTCAATCTGGAATTAAGAGGAAAAGGTCATTTTTGAAGGATGTTTTCAGTTCCTCATATGCTTTGAATCTTTCTTCAGTAATTTAATAGAATTCCTGTTGATCACAGAATTGAAAAAGAGATTTTGCAATTTTTGCAAAGTACTTTATATTAAGTCTGTAATATCCACAAAATTCTAAGAATGACTGCATTTCTTTCTTAGTTTGGGAAATTTGTTTCAGTAGTACAACTGATATTTTGTCTTTATCTATGCACAAAATTAGTCCAGATACAACATTTTTTTCTAGTGCTTTTAGATAACTATAAGAAAAATGGAATTTATTCAAGGATATTTCAATATTGATTTGAACTATTTTTGATAAGACTATTTCAAGTCTCTATAGGTGGTTTTTACAAGTTTTTGAGAAAACTATGATATCATAAATGTAGATAATTAGAAATCCCTCTGATAGTTCTTCAGGGAATATGGTATTCATTATTCTTTGATAATTGGAAGGGGAATTTTTTATACCAAATGGAATTCTTAGGTATTCATATATGCCACAGTGGACTATTATCCTTAGTAGTTTTTTGGGATTTTCTGTTAAGAAATTTTGATATGAACCTTCAAGAGAATCAATGGATGAAATAAACTTAGCCTGTGACAGTTCTTTTAATGTCTCATGGATTCTAGGTATTGGATATCTATAAGGGATGGTGTAGGTATTCAAAGCTCTAAAATCACCTACCATCCTTTATTTACCATTGTGCCAGGCTATAATAACAGGTGTAGTCACCTCTACCTGCTTGTCATGTCCTACTTTACTTAAGACCCCCAGGTCCATGAATTATCTAATGTGGACATCTAAGGCTTCTCTAGCTCTTGGGCTGTCTGGATAATCTGGTATTTTTAACAGGGGTGGATGAGGTTTTTCTACATTTAGAATAATAGCTACCTCCTGTCCAATAATAGCACCTAGTGCATTTTTGTGAGTTGCAAAGGAATTTTTGTATTTATATAAGAGATTGATTAGCTTTTATTTGATTTTTTCTGTTAATTATTTATTAAATAATCCCTGTTTCAGTTGTTCACTTATGAATAAGTGTTTTCCTGGGCTTTTTTCTTGATTTTCTATAACAGTAATTTTATTCTTATTCTTTAATAAGCCAAATGTCTGCCCTTTCTTGTCTCCTATGGTAAAAGAATTATCTTTCTGGTTTGAGATATCTATGCCATACTTTGATAAGTAATTACTTCCAAGTATGGAATGGCTACTGGTACAATTTTCCATTAATAAAAATTCCACTTTTATTCTTATACATTGACATGGATATGGGAAAATTAATGTTAAATAAATAACTCTAAAGGGGTTTGATGCTTTCACTTGAACTACCAAATTTTACCCTTTGTATTGGTATATGTTTGTCTTCCCAATCTAGTATAAGTATTTGTAAATGATTTTTTCCAAAAAAAGTGCAGTATGCCCTTGTGTCTAGATTTATCTTTGCAACTTGATTGTTTATCATGAAAATAGTTATACTTGATTTTCTAGCTGTATAGCCCATTCATTTTACAGGTTTGATCCAATGAAATTTGGAATATTAAATATTTGTAAGGCATTCATTGGATGTTCCAATTTGTAGTAAAGGGGAGTTTACATCCAGTACTTCATAGATTAAATCAATCTTCTTAATGTGAGAATTTATTATGTTTATTTAATCAATTTCAAAGGTTTCCAATTCTTCATTTTCTCTTTCAGAATCAGCTTCTTCTTATTTTTCATTATGGTCTTCCATTTCCACAATCTCATTGATTTTTTTGTTCTTATAGAAATTATGAGAAAAGTGCCCAATACCACCCAATCTATGGAATTTTCTTTGATCATTAGTGTTATTGGGCTCAAAAGGGTCTTTTGGTTTATATTTCTTAATAAATGGTTTGTTTGGGATTTTTATGTCCAACTTTTTCCATGTTCTTCCAATCTTGGTTCTTGTCAAATTTTTTTCTAGTGCGTTAATTTACTCTTCTGTGGAGAATGGCTCTATGCACCTGATTCTCAGGGAATGTTCTAGTTCACCTCAAATTGTTTTGAGTATTTTCATATTTACCACTTTTTGGGACATGATTTTTCAGCTCTTTTTAAGAACCAAGCTAAAGGTTTGTCTTTGTCTTAGTCAAAGAATGTGTTTTCAAATTCATTTACTATTTTATACCTCCAAGAATAATTTGTTTACTTGGTGAGTAGCTTATTTTTCCACCAAGACCAGGCAGTTTTTCTATTTTCCTGTCTTATTTCATAATACCATCTCTTTGAATATTTCTCAAATAAGGAATTCAATCTTTCAGTGATTATATCATCTGGTATGGAATAATCTTCTTGTGATACATCAATTGTTTAAAGAAATGAAATTTGGTCATATTCACCTTCACCTGTGAATGTTGGACATTCTTTGAGTTGAGATTATTATTTTATTAAAGCTTTATTATAATCTTGATGCCTCAAATATTCTTTAAAGGTATTTTTTATTTACACTTTTGGTTTAACCGGGCTTCTTATATTGGAAAATGGGGCCAATAACTTTGGAATATTAAAGTTAGGCTCATTTTTTTTAGCAAGTTTCCCAGTGATGATTTTAATTTCATATTTAAGATTAATTCTTGATTCCTCACTTTTTTATACGTGGTCCAGAAGCAATTTTTAATGTGATGAAGTATCTTCTTCAAATGTTTTAGCAGAAATGGACAATTTGTTTAATTTTTTTCTATTAAATTGTCAATGATTTGGTCATGATTGATTGAAAGATTCTTTCCTTTCACATATTTTCTTTACTTATACAAATGTTGTTGTGCTTGTATCAATTTTTGAGTATTGTCAATTAGAGTTTTTGGTTTATCATTTTCAACAATAGATTTGATATTGTATATTTCTTTCTTTTTTTTTACAGCAATTTTGGATAAAGATAATATACCTACTTTTATTTCTTTTAATGATAATAAGCTATTTTTCTTTTCATATAAAGTATTAAAACATCAGAAGACAGAGTTATTTCTTTGGGAAAGATGGTTTTCCCATTCTTTGTTACTCTTAGTCCTTGAATTCCATAAAGTTTATGGCCATTTTGAAAACATTGCCCATGGTATCTTTTTGGATTATTGAACCCTGAAGCTGGGGGAATATGGTTTCCTCCAACTCTTTCTCTTGTTATTTTATTCTTCCTGGGGAGGTTTGTTGGCTTGAGGCTTTCTGGAAGAAGCTACTGGGGCTTCTTCCTTGCTTTCCTCCCTCTTTTTTGTTGTCCCATTCCTTTATATTTTTATTCAAGTTTTGGATGATAGTGGATTTAATCCATTGGAGTATTTCACTATTTCTTCTTCCTGAAGGAATTTCTTTAATATTTTCCAGGAGTTCATCACTCCTTGGTAGATTTTGGGAAACATTTCTCAGTCCTTGTGCCTGTAGAAGGTGTAGTACTGGTTGTACTGGCTCATGTACATGTCTATTTTATCCCTCTCAATATGGTTCATTTATTATTGAATAAATAATACTTAGTTCTAATTCTGTTTCAGAAATAATGGTAATTTTAAGGACTTTGCTTTGGGATATGGAACTTCCTTGTGTGGATTGTGTTCCACTGGGGACTTTTCTCCTTCTTTTCACTTTTTGGGGATCATTTATACCTCTGAGTCCACTTCAATTTAATTGTACTGAGTATTGGGAACCTCTTCCAGTAGTCATGTTGAGAAATGAAGAGATAAGAAAAAGAAATCAGAAAAAATAATAATAAAAACTTTCTTTTATGGAATTTTAAAAAGGTTTCTCACCCTAAGTGGCCTGAATGGAGGGTCCTGGAAAAACCAATTTCTTGGTTTTTCTTTTCTTGCTTATTATTGGTTCTGGAGAACTTTGAAAAGATTTCTCAACCAATTTTTTAACAGTGGTTTTCTTATCCTCTGTTAGATCATCTTCAAACACTAAGAAAGAAAAATAAATATTAGTCTTTTTATAAAAAGCTTACTTTTACAAAGATATGGCTATTTCCATATAAAAAAATGGTTTATACTCTTTTTATATAAGAGATATAAGTAAAAAAAGAATGAAATGATTTTGATTTTCTTCTTATTTTTGATTTTTAATTCTTAATTTTTCAACAAATAATGATATTGGGGATAACAATAATAATAATATGATTCTGTAATTAAATTATAATGCAAATTTATATTTTTAATTTATAAATATCTCATTTGATTACTAGAGCCACTCAAATAAAGATCTTGCAAGTCTAAGGATGTGGAAAATCACATATAAGACAATACATTTACTCTTTAAATTCCTTAATAGCTTTTAAATACAATGAATATAATTTATTATTTGATAAACCCAATTTGAATCTTTTTATAAGGTATTTTAGGTAAATATCATGGACAAACCCCCAAAGGTAAAGTTTGACTATGAAAAAATAAATAAAGATTACTAATACAAATGAATAATAGGATTGAAAATAATTTTAATAATAAGATATTATCAAGCTTATGGCGTAAAATATTTATATTATTTAAAAAGAATAAAATGATACAAATTATATCATAGAAACAATATAATAAAATAAAGATACTAATATGTTTATTGAAATTTGTTGTTGTTACCAGAAAATAATCAATGAATGAGAAATTGTCATTTGATAATTTAAATCAATTAATAAAAATAACATTATCAATATTAAAGTTATATATTAATATGAATACTATTTATATTAATAAAAAATTAGTGAAGAATAATAATAGAAAAAATTTTCATGAGAAGAGATGATAACATGATTTTAGCACTTAATACAGTAATTTTGATTAATTTTACACTTGAGAATGTATGTAAGGTGGGGATATGAAACTTTGATTAAAAATAAAGTACTTTTCCTGTCCTCAAAATTTGTATAAGGTGAAATATAATTAAAGAAAAGTATGAAATAGTTTTTTAAGAGAAAACACACCAATTTTATTGTTTTTTAACTTTATAAGTATAAAAAAAGGATACTACAAAGATTTATTTTTTACCAACAATAAAAATTTATCCAAAAATACTCTACAAGAGATATTTAAGGCTACAAAGAAAATTTCTTCAAGAGCAATTTCAGTTGGAATTAATTGAGCAAAGCACTGCAAGCAATCAATTAAAGAACAAATTCTTTAAAAAGATATTCAAAGGGAAAACACGCACAAAAGTGACTAGAGTGAATTTGGAAACAAAGTGACAAAGTTAACAATGATGAAAGATGCTTTAATTCACTTTTGGGGTGGTTCAAGGGGTAAGAATGATTATAAGAGTTACAAACAATGATTATGATGATTTTCTCACGTGGCTGAAGGGTTTGAAATGATATAAAAGGGGTGGTTGGAATATTATATTGATTGGTTTAACAGTGCTTAAATTAATTATAAAAGGAAAATATTCTAACATGAAGAGAAAAGTAGAGCAAAGAAGACATTCTTTTATAGACATCAATTTTCTTACTCCAAAAGTAAAATTTACTCTTGTCAGTCGTGGAAAACACTCTGACAACAGAAAAGCCAATTATGGCGTCATTGAACCCTGGTTTAGACCAAAAAAGGGCTGGTTTTAGACATTTTTGGCTATTTTTAGCCATTTTAGACCCTTAAATCAGCCATTACTATAGTAATACCTGGTAAAGAGCCTTCAAAACACTTTAGAATATGTGTAAGAGTCTTAGAAGCCAGTTAAAGCTGTTTTTACTAAGATTGTTTCAACTTAAGGGTAGTTTTACCCTCTTGGCAACAGTTAAAACTGCCCTGGTGGGTATCAAAACCTCATCATCAATTGAGTAACAGACCCTGTTACTCAATTCCAGGCCAAAAGTGATGAAACTTTGCATGTATTTTGACATCCCACGCCTGTCAGCAAGGATTTTGGGGGTCTGGCTCCCCCTTAGAGCTAGAGTTCCTTTCCCCCCCAGATTTAATCTTTCCAATTTATTTTTTCTTTAATTCCTCATCATGTAATACATTTGTAATTTACACATGCAATTCAATTGAAATTTTACAGTAAAAAACTGTAATAATTGATACCTCAAATGTAAATTACAGTTCACTTATGTAATACATGCGCACATTTTGACATTTCAATTGAAGATACTTCAATTCCTCATGACTTCTAAACTACACACAACACCTCAATTTTAACACAAAAATTGATGGTTAACACCACATGTGGTGTAAATTAAAGTAAGATTTTGAGGATTTTCAACTTTTATACAGAAAAATACTAAAAACTTAATTTAAGCTTATTTGGAGTTGAGTTACAGAAATTTTACCCAGAGGTGACCCCACCTTATTTTTATGAGGGATCCAATGGTGAATTGATTTTCTTAAGTTTATTTATTGGATAAAAAGTTATAATATATTTCATGTAACTTTTCACCAAAAATATTTTTATTTCATTAATTTTTCTAAAAAATCATTTTTACTTAATTTTTTCAAGTAAAAATGCATTTTCATAATTTTAAAATTTAATGTAATTTTTATTTTTGTATATAAATTTGTATTTATATTTAAAATTTTATTTTGATAATATAAATAAATTTATTTTATTTATATTTGTATCTTATTTTGTTATTTGTGGTCTTTTGGGTATAAGAAAATACCTCTAAGTCTCACAATGTAATTACAGCTTATTAAGAATGTAGTTACAATACAAAGTAGAGAGAACTGCAATTTCTACAATTTTTCTGTGGATTTAGGGATCTTCAAGATAATTTAACAAATAAAAATGAAATATTGATTTAATCACATAAAAGCTAGTAATTACTCCAATATATGACTTTGGTCTTTTATAATATGAGGGTTTCATATAAAAAGAATAAAGAGTATTAATTTTCATTTAATGTTTTATTGAATTTGATGTGTCTGAAGGGGAAACAGAGGAATAAGGGGTCTTTTCTAGCAAATATTTATTCTTCTAGTACACATTGACCTATTCTATCCACTGTAATTGATCAATTTTGGAAGGTTTGATGATGATTACATCACTTAAAAACCATTTTTCAGAGCTATAAGTGTAGCACTCATTTTCTGACATCATAAGCTTGGAATAATACGTAATTTTTTTAATTTAGGTAGTTTTAACAATAAAATACCAATATCTACCAGTTTTATCTCTTATCAAACTATTAAGCTTGAAATAAGATTATAGTTAAGGATTAAAAATGAACATTTTTGAGCGTAAATTTTAATCTTTGATAAATTTTAAGTATTTCATGCAGCCAAAATTCAGAAAGTTAATTCCAATAGGTTATCATTCCCTTACAAAGGAGCCAAGAGGATTTAATTACATCACCAAAACCCTATTTTGATGATTTTTCTTGTAATTTAACCTTTCAGTAAAAATTTGCTATTCTAGAATTGAAAACATGATTTCATAAGATTATACCTTGAATATCATGATAAAAGTTACAAAATTCTTCAAATATTAACTAGTAGAATATGAATATCTAATTTTCTTCAGTTTGGACCACTTTTAATTTTAAGTGGTCAACTGGTATTGCTATTTTGACGATTTTCTCATTATTATTCTTAATATTGTTTATAGCTTGACAAATAAAGTCTATATCTTTTTTTAAAGTTATTGTGGTAGATACAATTCCATATCAAGTTATTATCATGAATATTTCAAAAGAGATGAGCCAAAAACCATTCATATATGCACTTCTAATAAAAGTGTATATACCCAGTTAACTCAGGAAGTATTGGGTTTACAGATATGAAATCAAAGAATCATAAATGTATTGTTTGATTTTAAATCCAATGGTGTAACTTATTTTAAATATTTGTTGATTGGCTTATGAGATAATAAAGAATCCATGTCTTTATGAGGAATTTTTACTTATTTTAATTTTTTTAAGATTAGAATTTTAATTATTACTATTAAAATGAGTTCTGTAATATTGTTTGTTAAATTTTTTGATATGTGATCATTTCTCAAAGGCTCACATAGCCAGTATGAAAAGAATGGAACAATATAAATCAGTTAATGTATAAAAAACTAAGAAATTGAAGATGAAAAAAATCCTCACAGGTAAATTCAAATTCCATTGAGGATGGAAGTATGATAACCAGAGCCTTTGGAACTTGGAAAATTCCTTTTGGGTCTTGTGTTTGCAAGGTATGCCTTCAAAATTGCTGTATTTGTTGGTGTATTATTTATTGGGGGGAAGTTTGGTTTTGAAACTTTCAAAGGCCATGTGGAGGAAATAATGACACACCTAGCCATTGAGAGCACAGATATGTGGAGGAAACTTCTTGAAATGAACAATAATTCATTTGGATATTATCTTGATTATTTCAATGAATTATTTCTTGAAAGCCATGTGAAGGAGCCCAAAAACCTCCAAGAGAGTACCAGTGGACTTTTGGAGCCAAAGTTTGACCATGGTATGGGCACCTTCAGCTTTTGAGGTGGAACCCACACCCACTTGACAATGGTAGTTGGTCCAGGCTGGCATATAATACTTCTTTAGAGGAAGCCAGTTTTTTCAAAATATTGTAAAACTTCAGCATGTTTGACTTGCTTTTGAAGCTTCTTTCAGTTATCTTTCAAAGAATTTTCAGTTGATGAATTAATCACCTGACAAATGAATCCCAAAGTCATTAATAAACAAAATAATATGAATAAAAGTGAAAATTAAAAGAATTTTGATTGATTCCAAAGGTACATAAAATTTTCAAAATCAGTCCCATGACCAATTCTCTTCATGAAATGGGAATATACCTGTTCATTGATGTGAAAAATGAATAACATGACTTGTGAGTCTAGGAAGAGCTTCTGAAGAGAATTTTTTAATGATGGATCCCTGTCAGTAACAATAAAAGGAGGAGGAACAATATTTGTGTTGGTTAGGGCTTTTTCTGTGTATAAATTCAATTCCCAAGTATATGATGGTTCAGTTTCATATGTCATCAAACAAAAAGAACCAGAAAAGGTCTTATTTGTTTATCTGAATCAAAGAATATAGAAAAGGGAAATTTTTTACTTATTGGTTTTATAAGTACAATCCATAAGAACCACATGAGGAAAGCCATGAAGGAGTTTCATGGCAAGGGGGTGAGTGAAAAACAATGAGGTAATGTGTACCTCAGTATCCCTTGCAGAGGACCAAAAGGAATTTTCTTCTTTTAGGGTATCAATAATTGTATCAATGGGCCTTCTGCCTTGAAGTTTTTTGTTCTTGAATTGTTGGATTGGCTGTAAATGTCTTGAATTATTACAGGCCTTTCAGGCCACCTCTTGCTTCATAATTGGGCCTCAATTTTCCTTAGCTTCAGCAGTTATTCAGATATCTAAGCAATTTGGGATGTTTATTTTTAATTCAATTTTCCAAAAGCAGTATGTTCAATGATATTTTCAGTGGAATCATGGCTTTGTTCAGGATCTTTGACTTTAAGAGTCAAAGTGGTATTCTTGGAATATTTTCTTGCATAAAGTCTAAATAGACATTCAAGCTTTCTTGGAGTGACTGTTTTGGAGTAATTTTTGTGGGAATTTGGGGTCACAGACCTTTCACAACCTCGTTCAACTTTTTTGTGGGTCATATTGACCTCAAAGTGGACAAAATATGCCCCTATTCCCTGGAAACATTATTCACATCCTGTGAAAGAAGCTCAAGGGTCTGAAATTCACCTTCAGTGGGAGGTCTAAGAATTTTCAGGGAAAACTTTCAGAATTTTAGAAAAAAGGGGGGAATGGTAAAGAACATTCTAAAATATGAAAAAGAGGGAATAAAAGGTTTGAAAAGTCTAAAAAATTGGGTAAAGGTGAAACAAAGTGGTTGAAATGTAAGATTTGATGGATGAGGGAAGGTAAAAAAAATGGAATTGTAGAGGCTTGAAGGGAGGTCTTTTGGAGGCAAATGCAGTTTTTGGGGAAAAAATGAAATGAGTTTGGAAAGATTTGAAAAATTGGGTTTGAAATTATGTTTTTGAAAAAAGCCTTGTTTAGGGGGGATAATGTGGTTTACTTTGATGTTTAATATTTTTTTTTGGGGGGGGGGATGTGAAAAATTGTGTGAAAATAATAGGCAAGGGGTTTTGGGAGGTTTTTTCCAATACATTTTTTTTTGTTTCATTTTAATTGAAAATGGGTCCAGGGAAACCCTTATGTGTTTTTACCAAAGTTTTTATGTGGGTTTACCAAAGCCCTCAAAAAACATCAGGGTTTTCTTTCATTCCTCAAACATGTTTATACATCAAGGTCATTCCTTAACATAGGTATGGTTAAAAAATATGGGTCCCTCTTATTATTTAAGAAAAGTTAGTTTTTGAAAACCTATAGCTTGTCTAAAACCATTAAAAAACCTTTCCACTTTAACCCATAGTTTTAAGAAGGTTTAACTATATATATGAATATATTTGATTATAATATTTAAACAAATAAAGTTAGAAAAGAAAGAAGTTTTTTCCATACAAAAAAATAATAATAGTAAAATCTATATAATATCAAGTTTCTTAAAAAAAGAGAAATGGAAATTAAAATAAAAATAATAAATACTTTAGTTTTTTTCCAAATTTGAAAATGAAATTTTTTAGATTGGTTAATTTTTTTTATAAGTTATTACTATTATTATTCAATTGAATACAAATCTTAAAAAAGTACATATTAATTTGTTTTTTTAATGTTTTTTGGAAAAAGAAAAGGACAATAATTTTGGAAGCAATTATTATTTTTATTTTAAAATTAAACTAAAATAATTAATTCAAAAGAAGAATTAGAAATTTAATTAATTAAACTATAATTCAATTTAATAATTACTATAATAATATTTTGTTTTCAAAAAATTTCAAAGAAGAAAATAATTAGATTTTTCAATAAAATGAATTTTTATTTTATTTTATTATTTTTTTGAAATTTTAAGATTTCAAAAGAATAATTTTATTTCAGTTTTTATTTTTGAAGTTAAATTTAAATATAATAAAAAAATGTTTTGAATTAAAAATTTACATAAAAAAAGGAAAAAAAAATGAATTCAAAATTCTATTAATGTTTTTAAAATTTATTTTTAATGATAATTATTTTCATAAATTATAAAATTAAAGAAAATAAGACAAAAAATTTAGAATAATAATATTGATTTAAATTATTAGTGTTTGATGATTCTTAGATTCAAGGTTCAATTTATTGGAATAACTAAATTTTCATGTGATTTTTTAATGAAAGAATGTTTTATTCTGTATTTCAGAGACCTAGGTATGATGATAAAGTTTTTAATAATTAAAAAAAGGATTATCAATTCTAAATACAGTTGTTGTGTGATAACAAAAAGGATAATGTTGTAAATTAAGAATGGTTGAACAGGGTAATTCTTTGATATTAGTATGTTTAAAAGGATAGGACTATTAATGAGACAAACTAATTTCTTTATACAAGGTGTGTTACCAATTGATTGTTTTGTTGAAGTATATATTATTCTTATAGAAAATATATATTTTATAATTAATGATATTCATTAGTGATTAAGTTTATTTCATGATATAAAACTACATAATCCAAGTCAGAACATAATATCTGTTGAAATAATTTCATACAGATTCTCTAAGTGAACATTGAGAATTTTGTTGGAAGTCTCAAGATTACTAGGTTGTCTTTGAAAAACTGATTATTACATCTGGAACAAGTCATTTAATATTTATAAAATGAAGTATTAGACTGAAATTTATTCAGCATTAAGAATATGGCTATAATAATTCTGATGATTTAATGATAATTTATAACCATTTAAATTGTGTATTTAATGAGGCTATTTAAAATTTTGAGGTATTGTAAAATAAGTTTTGTTATTTTGATGGTGTTCATCAAAGTCTCATATTTTTGAAATATCAAATATGAAGTTGTTATTTATAATTAAATCTATACTGATTTATTTATTTCAATTTTTTTTAGGAAAAGATTCTTGATTTTGAAATTAAAAAAAATATCAAGCTAAGAAAAATCATTTAGAATTTAAGTAGGAACTTTTAATAAAATATATAGCAAGGCCAAAATACAAAATTTCTAAGTAGTGAAGTTCTTTTCCAAATAATATTGAAAAGGTCAATTTTAAGTAAGATAGACTAAAAAATCTATACAATAAAACATTAGATGTGAATTAAGGCCCTCAAAGTACAAAATTTTTAGTGATATAAGCTTCTCCAAAATTATAAGCTTTGCCTCTATCATGTGTGGCTTTCTAAATTTTCCATTTTGAAAATTTATGATATTCATACATTCATAACTAAAATGTGGTAAGTCAGTATGTACCTCTATGACTTTGAGGGAAACATTGATATTTTCTCTGAAAGGTTATTCTGGAAATTCTTATTATTAAAAAGATTCAGAATTCCTTTTTTTAAAGTATCCTCAGCTTTTTCTCTTTAAATTCAGTTTTCTCAAGCTCTATCTCATTAAATCTTGTTTTCTTATGACAAGGATTGGACAAATAAAACTTATTTCCACATTTATGAAATTTCAAAGGAGGTATTTCCAGTGATTCATTTGGTTTCTCTCTTCAAATTGGCTTACCACTAGTCTTAGTATCTATTAGGTCTTTGTACCAATTTCTACCATTTCTTTCTGGCTGTGATATCATCCATGGCATTGATATAATATTTCTTAGAGAAAGGCTCAAGACATCTGCTTCTTATAGCATCCTTTATATCACCACAAAAATTTCTTAATATCTTTATATGTACCATTGCATATGAAATATTAGGATTATGGGAACTCAATCTGTCCTTTTGATTAAGAAACCAGGGTATGGGCCTGTCCTTCTCCTAATTAAAAAGGGCTTCTTCAAAAGAATTTTCTTTTTTCAATCTTCATGAATGATTATTAAATTTGGAAATTTTTGGACTTTCAAACAAGACCAAGTATGTTTTCAATGCTCTTGTCTCATTTCACAGTACCATTTATACTAAGATTTGGTAAAAAATGAGTTCTTAACTTATTCATTCTTCTTTTATTTTAACTTCCTCCTTCAAAATATCAGTTGTTTTTATGAATTAAATGTGGTTGTATTCACATTTAACACTGAATTTAGGCAATTCATTTAGTCTTGGAATATATTTAAATGAATTTTATTTTCTATGTATTCATTATTACTTGAAATTATATGATAGCTCAAGTAATTATAATTCAAGTTAAGAAAGTTTCTGCTGAAAATTACTTTAGATTTCCTTGGAAATTTATTTTTATTTCCCAGAGATATATCATTAATTATTGATTGAATGCCTTCTTTGAATTCTAGTTTGGCTTTGTCACTTTTATCCAAGTGTTCTTTAAGAGGTTCAGAATTATGTCTAGAAGTATTCTTCAATATTTAAGCTTGTGTTATTAATTCTTTCAACTGTTTGGTTATAAGAGAAGTTGAATTGATATTCAGTTGATTCAGTATTTTTAGGGTGATTCTATGTAGTAGTTTTAAATAATAAAAGAGAGCTAGTACTATGACTGTGAAAAGGTAAAATTAGTAAAAATAATTGCTAAAGTATTCTCCTATTGTAATATAGTGTTTATGAATCCATTGAGAAACCAGGCTGAAGTAGTTAAATATAAATTGAAAATTAAAATGACCCTAATTATATCAATCTTATTTTAAGGGAATTACTGTTATAAGACAGTTTCACCATATAAAAATACTGCTAATGAATTATTTCAAGGATGAATCTATGTAGAAGCTAATTAAAACTAGTACTTTGAGTTTCACATTTAAAAGAGTAGATTCTAATAATATATAAAGGGATTTGATATGTTGGAAAAGTGGTTGTGATTGCTTCTGAAATCCCTGGGTGCATTAATTACCAATTTAATAACTATAATAAGTACTGAAATGATTAAGGATATAATTATACCTGTTTATTTTACAAGGGTTGAATTTTTGGTAAGAATTGTACTACATAGGAATTAATGAGGAGGATGGGAATTTCTCTTTAGTGTAGAGGAGGGGACCTTTTTATCCTGAAAGCTGTGAGGAGGGGTCATTTGAGCCCTGTCAAATAGAAGGGGGAAATATTTTGACTCTAGAGGGTGGTCTTGTGGCTTTGAAAGACCTTTATCTGGTCAATTTTACCAAGTACAGAGTGAAAAGTCTCATGAGGGGACCTCACAAACAACTGTTGACATGTAATATGCATAGAACGCTGTACAGCACCCATCTGTGGCCTCTTATTAGTGGTAATATGAGTCTTCAAAGTAAAAAAAACTCTGGATTGGCTTTTACACCTGTAATTAGCTAGTATGGGACATTATCCCTCAGTGCTGGATTTTTTCAATATGGTGGGATTTTATTCTTAAAGTCACTATAGCCTTTTCATTAATTAAGATAAAGAGCTCAAAAGGGGATCATTTGCTGAACTTCTATGAGATCTACAAAATGGCTACTAATTTTTGTATACCTAAAATTTGGTATGGAAAAGCTATACAGGTCTTAAATTACATTATTGTAATTGGTATTTTGTAGGAATCCTGTATTAAGTTGATATTCTCAATTAACTTTGTTCTGGGAGCTATACAGGATAATGAAGGGTACAATTGGAAATCTCATATAATCATATTTATAAAAGGACCCCACTTCAGGAATCTCACACTAAAGCTGTAGAATTGAGATGAGAGGTGAATATTATATTTACCCTTATTTGGCTATAGTTGGCTCTAACTTCTGTAATATTGATGCCAGCCCAATCTGGCTGGTGTTATTTTATATCCCTTATTGAGAGATTTAATTTAAAAACTTGAGCGGTGGGGGAACAGAGCCATTCTCGCCAACGTAATCTTTCTGTTCATTGGATTAAGCTTTCCCAAGAAGTATTGGGCTGAATATTTAAATCCCACTATCTTTCTGTTGAATCTTGTACTAATTCAATAGAGAAAAAATCTATCAAAATTCTCCTTATGATCCAATAAATCATTAAGAATAAAATAAATTAGAAAATTTGGCTTTAAATCCATAATAATAATTACCAAACACTTACAATCATACAAATTATCCCCAACAGGAGAAGAGGGAATACTTCCAGGTCATTACAATGAAGATTATTCTTACAGAATACTGAAAATCAGGGACAAAACCATTTTTATTACAAGGAACACTCTTTTTGAGAAAAATAGTTTTCCTCTTATTTATCCAAAACCTTAGAGAAACTCTTGTACTAAAACATTGATAAAAATCTGTTGAGAGAACAGTGATTGCAATGATGGGGAGTATTAGCTTCAAAATGATAGGTTTTTGACTGATCCACATGAGTCTAAGACTCTTAAGTAAGACAATTTATCCTTTGAAAAATGCTCTCAATATGATACACCATTAAACAAAACTTTGAATATAAAATTAGTTGGTCCTCAACACCCTCAAATTATTGAAGGAGACATCTCTCAGTAAAACATACTTCCATACTCTCAATGACTAAAAAATCTCATTACAGTTAGTGATATTGATCTAGTTACCTATTTCAATGTGCTCTCTGGAGACAACTTAAAGAATTGGAAAGATGAAATTGAAAAATAATTGCATTCAGTGAAAAGCTTGGGAGTATGGTCAGTGGTTTACCTACAGTCATTATTCAAGCTGGTTGGCACTACATAGGTGCTTAAAAGAATGATATGCTTCAAATATAATCATATAATACAAGGCCCAGCTTTGTGCTAAAGGCTGTTCAAAAAAATTAGTAGCAGGTTACTCAAAGAAATTTTCTCCAACAGGAAATTGATTGTATTAACCACTATGAAATGGCTTTCCTCCCAACAAATAGTTGTCAAAAGAGCATTCTTGAATTTCCCATTGAAAGATTGTGTATGTCTCCCAATACCGCAAGTAATCCCAATAGATAAGAAGAGGGTATTCCTGAAGCCTTATAACTCTATTTATTGATTAAAGCAAGCCCCTATTGATTGGTAAAAAATATCAAAAATTTGGTTGAAGTCAATGAAATTAAAATTCTTGTGTCTTTTATTGCCCTGGCGCTAATCTTGTGTGGCTATTTTTCCATATTGAAAAATTTTCCATCTTTGGTAGGGACCTATAAGGATTTAAGTCTAAAATCAAACATGAATTTGAGGGCAAAGACATGGGAACCTATGGACTCATTCTTGGAATAAGAATATTCCATCTAAATAATAAAATACTCCTCTCTAAATTCAATTATGTGGAATCTCTTTTTACTAGTGGTCACACCCATTGTACCAAATCCACACCTGGATAAAGTGACTAAAGATTAATTTTAAATATTCCATTAACTCAATGATAATCATTGTAGCACCATTGGTAGCCTGAGCTATCTAAGAACTACAGCTTCCCCCGACATCTCCTTCTCTATAAGTAGCTTATTGGAGTTTGTGGAACAACCAGGAAATAAGAATTGAAATTATTTCATCCATTTGCTAATATATTAAAAAGGGACATTTTCAATGTTTTTAGATTACCTACACCATCAAGAAGCAAGAATGTTCAAATACTCTGATGCTTATTGGGAAAATGGCAGAGTCACAAGACAATTGACCACAGTGTTCTTTGTACTACTAGGGAGCTTCTTGATCACTTGGAAAACTCAAAAAATCCAACTTTCTCCTTGTCAACCAGTGAAGGAGAGTACAAAGCCCTGACAGACCTTATTACTGAGATTCTTTGGCTCAGACAGCTGGTTCTGGAGCTTAGTGAGATGTTATTCTCAAACCCTATAGCAATATTTGAAAATAATCAAGGGTACATCAATAGTGAAAATGGGGACTGAAACTGAAATGGTAGGAGAATTAAACACATAAAAAAGAACTGCACTTGATCAGGGAGGTAATTAATTCTGAAAAAATGGCAGTTTAGTATATACAACTAGATGAAATATTGGGTGAGTTTTTAACAAAGTTGGTCTTTTGGCCAATACTGAAAAATATTCTGGTGGCCTTAGGTGTTCTTTTTCAGAGAAAAAAGGGGAGTTTGAAGTTAGAGTAGAATGTGTGAAAAGTAAGAATAAGTGTGTTGAAAAGAAGGAGGGGGGTGAAATGCAAAACCTCACTTAAATTGGAAATGAAATTCGCTCTAAAGAAAAATAATATTCTATTAAGCAAATAATGACGTAATAATCACTTATTCATTATTACTACATAAGAATGGAGCTCACTTTTACTTCTTCCTTTTCTCCTTGGAGAGCTTCACTTATAAATGGACAATAATAACACATAAACATTTAATTATCTCATATCAGTAGTTTTATTGTTTTCCTTTGTTCTACATAGCATAACAGTGTTTTTTAAAAAGCAATCAATTAAGTATATTAATTTTATAAGAATAAAATCATCATGAAACAGATAAATCATTTCTTAACTACATCAAGCATATTTAATGTTGACTCAATATTTCTCTTAAACATAGCAGCTGCCTAAATCATTTCCGTTAACAGTACCTTCAATTGAAATGTTACTTTTGTATTATCTTTTCACCTTTCAAGTAGATTAAGTTTATATTGTTTTATTAGTATTTAAATTTTTCTTTTGCAATACAAAAATCTTAAGCTTGAATCTATTTGAGATCAAAGGTGAAAATTAAGGTTTATTCTTAGTTCAGGCTTTCATCTGAGGTAAATCTTCTATTCTTTATCCTTTGTTTATGGGATTTGTGGATTAAAGATGAGTTGAGCTTAAGCTTCTGTTTGAAATTCCTATGACATATCCAGAGTGTTTGGGTGACTCATATAGCTCATTATGGGTTTGATTTAAGCTTTAAAATACCATTATTGTAAGTATCAAACCCATACCAGATAGTACAGGTTTGGTACAGACCAGTATTGACCAATAATCTTCCAATACTGATATCTCAATCAATAATTGAGATGTAAAGAATCCAATGGCACAGAGTTAAAGTTATTTATCATATATTTAATCTGATATGATTTATGCTTACCCTTTCTCAAGCTTGGAAGAAGCTATAAGGGTTTGAGTTTTTGTGATGTATTTCTGTACATCGGCATGTGCCTTCAAAAACTTCCAAGACAGATATCTCTTTCAATTTATAATATACCATAATTCTGATGATAAATAATTGCAGGGATTTATGAGCTCTAAAAGTTGATATAACCTTAAATGCAGTTAAATGAATTTATGGAAAAGAAATGGGGTTTCTTCATATTACTATTTTCAGAAATCCTGTATTTTTTCTGAAAAAACTTTGAACCGAGATCTTCTAGCCAATTTTAGAGATACAGTTGTCTAAGGTCTCTCAAATTGAAGCTCTCACTCAGATCTTGAGTTTGATTATACTTTTCTAAAGGTTTTTTCAAGCCCTCCTAGACTTTGAAGGGGTTTGCTTTTGGGTCAAAGGTATGAATATGTTATTTCTTGAATTAGGGGTGCTGCTTATAAGTGGATGAAACCATTAGATAGCTTCTACTGATATATTCAGTAATCATACCATTTTCATGGCGTTTGTGGTAAAAATGCATACTCTAGATAAGAGGTGAAAATAAGGTTTTTGATTATTTGGTATTCATCCAAGCTGAAGGTGGTTATATATTCTCTTATTATTATAAAGATTCTATAATGATGGTATATTTTCAATTGATAATTTAGCTCTTTTCAATTATACCTGTATGAACTGTATTTGTTCACTATTTTCTATACCATTATTTATGATATTTCAATGTCATTCTGGTGCTCTATTTGGAGTCACAAGCTGACAGTTACTGTGACTTTTTTTTCCTCTCACAGGTATTAGTCCAAGACAAGGAATTTTATTTTTGGAAACTTTTTGGACCAATAATGGTCTTTTTTTGCTATTAATTGTGAAATTTCTTTGAAGAATTTGACTTGAATTTTATCAATATTGTTAGATTTTGTCAAAAACATGCAATTAAAGGATTTAATAGATGCTAAAATATCCAAAAAATGTAAATATTGTGGAAATATTGTCTCATTCTTTGCATCTTTTTGTTTTTGAGCTCCATCAATTTTCTTTTTGTGTTGAAAAAATTGTCTATTAATGTCTGTTACCTTTTGGGGATTATGTAGCTCTGAGGTTAGGGGTTGTTCCATTTTCATTTCCCCTTTCCCTTTTTTTTGGTCTTTGGGGCTTTTTTTATTTCTTGGGACTTTTGGAGGAAGTTTCTTGCTTTTAAAGGCTAGGTGATTTTCATTTTTATGGGGAAACTCCTTTTTCTTATTCTATGAAAAAATTCTCTGGGTTTTCAACCAATCTTTGATCTTTTGAGCTTGTAATTTGAAATAAATGGGTTTCCAACCCTTAAGAAGATTTTCTGTCATTTCTAGAACCACTAATCCATTAATCTAAGGATAATAATTAATTGCTCCCATACACAAGCTGAAAGAAGTTCCCACTCCTTTTTCCTTGCTACAATTAACCAGTTATTGTACTGAGACTGCTAAATCCCTAATACTGCTTCTTGGAAGCTATTCAGTTGTTGAAACAGAAATAGCAGTAATGTAAGCTTCTGGACTTTCAATAAGAGTATTCAAGGTTCTGGTTAACCTTTGGGAGCTAGTGGAAGATCTGCCATCCTACATTTGTGCTTTGCCTTTGGGCTGACATTTATGCCTTTTGTACTTATGACTTGAATGCCCTGGTCCATATCCATTTAATTGGATAGATTAATTGCCTCCACTTCTAGTAGAAGTCACTTTAATTCAATTTGAAGCAAATTTTACCAAGTGGATAAAAATAACTTTCTGGTCCTTCAAAGGGTTTTTTTGTAAGTAATCACATTTGACTTGGGCTAATTTGAATTTAAACACTTTATTTAGAGTTGCTAGAGTCAGGATTACTTCCTCTTACCAGTTAAGCTGGATTCAAATTATTATATATAATCTTTCTATTGAAATAACTAAGTAAACCAGTTTCTTGAATAAAGCTGTTCAAAAGTAATTTATTGAGCATTAAATCAAAAAACGAATATTTTTGAAACTTAGAGAGACATGTCTTTTGATGAGTTTTTCCTTTTCATTTCATTTTGATAGTACATTTATATGATTTTTTTTGTTGTTTCTTTGAAAGAAAATAATATTAGAAATAATTGATATTGGAAAAAATATTTTTTGACAAAATTGTATTATTGTCAGCTTTTATCCCAGATTAACTCAAAGAATGAATTTTGAGTATTTGATATGAGAAAGCCACTAGTAATACATTAAGATATTATTCCAAATAGCTCAATGGTTTATTTTCTTAAAGCAATATTCCTAAGTAAAAAATATTTTTAAACAAATAATAGTCATTTAGAGAGATAAGTCCCAAAAATTTAATAAGCCAAATATTTGAATAAATATGGAAATTGTATGTCAAAAGACAGTAAAATAAGGACTCAAATATGATTAAACTCTATAAAATTGGTTGAGATATTGGCCAGGGCCCTGAATGTAATTCTTCTTTATGAATCTCTTTATAATATTGATATTAATAAAGAGTAATATCTTTGCCCTCAATAGGAATATAATCAAACTAATTAATATAGAATGATTGGAAAGTGAGACTTTTTTAATAATGGTAATCCATAATTATTGTATTATCATTATAGTCACAGAAACTATAATAATAATAGATATAAACTATTCTAATGAGATAAGTGAATGTGGAAAACATTAATATTTACGCACTCATAAACAATATAGGTATTATTTACAAAAGAATGCATCACAAACACTGTTATTAAATGAGTTTTTTAAAGAAATTTTGTATAAAAAAGCTAATTCTACAATAAAAATGATGTAGAAGCTCAGAGAAAACCTTACCTGTAATCTTTACTTGATTAAATAAGTCAAAAAACAAAAGTGAAAATCACGAATAAGCTCTATAAATGAAAAGAACCCCTAAAAATCAATAATCCAAAAACCATAACATTTATTTCATTATGAAATATGATTCAAAAATTCTTAGAGAGGATGTGTGGTTTTTAGAGAAATTTTAAAACAGAAATTTTATGTGATAAAATAGATTATCAGTGAGTAAAAAAATATGAATTATATCATTTAGGTTCTTTAAATAAAATGTATAAAGAATGAAATAACTTCAGAATTACTCTTTATGATATAAGATTTTATATTTAATCAAATATGATTAATTTCAAATTGCTGATTAATTGATTGATAAATATGGACAAAAACAGTGGTTAAATATTTCTATTATTCCTGAAAAAGCAAATTGTGTACTCAGATAAAAGCTAAAAACAATACATAAAAATAGAGCTCTTAATGTAAGGAAACTTATTTTTAATATTATTTCAATCTTACCAGTGTTATTATTAGCTCTAAGAAACTTGAATCTTTGAATTCCTTTTTTGAAATTTCCTTTTATATCTTTCATTCAAGTTGAAGAATGATTCCAGGGATTATTACTCAAAAATTCATTTTTAAAGTGAATTTTTTTACTTTGTTTATACACATATTATAATATCCTTTAATTTATGTGAAAATTTCAAACAAATCTATCAATATTTGGATTTTTCATGAATTTTTGAATGTATTGCTGTTTTTCACAGATTATAGAAGTTTAAACAAAAGCTTAACCTATGATATTTTTTGAATGAGGTTTGATCTTCTTTTAAGAGAATTTAATTCTTTAAAGTTGTCTAAACTCTAACTACAAGTTCTTAAATAGGGATATGAACTATTGAAAAATTTCAACTACTTTCCAATTGGTTATAAGCCAGATTAGGCTTCAATTTCTCAATATAATAATAATTTTCAAGTTTATTTAAGGTTTGAAATCCTTCATTGAAGAGTAAATCCTCATTTGAATCATCTCAGATGCAAAATTTTGGTTCACATGGACCCTCTTGACTTTTTCTTTTCCCCCCACTTGGTGTGGTGGTTTCCCCTTTGTTATTCATTTAGAAAAGCTATAATGGCTTTGAACCCTTCAAAACTGAGCTCCTTCCTTTATTTAAAATACTTAGGAAACTAATTAACTTTATTCCACAAGCTATTTTGAACAACTTTTTATATTCCAACCCATACATGGTATAGCTTTGAAATATGATAACATCAAATAATTGGAAATTATCAATGATTTATCAATTTTCCAAGCTTTCAGAAAGCTCCTTAATTATTCTATAACTCATAAATGGGGTTGTTTACGGTATATTTACCTATGAAGCTACCCAGGTCATTCTTGAAGTATAATCAAAGTATGATATCATATATCCAATCTTGTTCATTCAAAATGAATTCACAATCAAATGTTGTTGTTTTTTGTTTTAAAGTAATTTTAAAATTCATTCAATGACTACGCCAATTGTTTAAAGCATCATTTGTGGCCTTATAGGTATTTAATAAATACTTTATAGGCTCACAAAAGTAGCCATCTGGAAGTTAGAAATTATCTCATTTAAAATATACAATTCTCAGAAATCTTCTGAGATATCATAAGATCAATGGAATTCCCAATAAATACCAGTTAAATGCAGCCAAAGGAATTTTTCTGTATGAATAACATAATTTCCTCCTTCCAGAATATGTGATTTTCACAAAATTGGGTCAATAATTGACTGAGTCATAGCCATCTCTCATTTTTAACTAATAATTCACTGAGCCAAACTTTAAGTTAACCTCTTATCTGAGGTTTCCATTTACAAACGAAATTAAACAGTTCTTTTTATGAAATTTCTGAATTAGTAATTACCAATAGCTCCACCCTTTTGGCATTATACCCTTAAGAGAAAATATAAAGCTCCATACCCTTATATAAGCTTAGATGTATAAATTTCCCCTTGATGATTACTGTGAGCCTTAGAATTAATATCACTTCCCAAAAAGGGCACCGGATATACTATAGAAAAAAAATATATAAGTTATTTTATGAAATAAGATTAAAGAAAATTTCAAAATCAAATTCTGATGATAAATTTTACCTATAAGCTTTATAAATATTACTTTAGAATTCAAGAAATCCACAATTTTACTCATAAAAATGAGGAACATTGGAATAAATAATAAAATTTATTAAAATAAAATATTTTTGATAAAAATATTTATAAAATTAAATATATCTTTTTATTGAGTAAATAAATTCCAAAAAAAATTATTATATTTGCATTTATCTTTAAATGTAACCTTGGGTTATCTTTGGGTAAGAATTTTGTAACTAAATTATTTTGAGCTTAAAAGTGAAAAAATAGGATTTAACTGAGAAATTTTCAATTAAATTAAACATGAGTTAAATCACAATATATGTAGTTTTAACCATCAATTTTTCTGTTAAAAATTAATTCAGGTATGTAATTTAAAAGCTATGAGGAACTGAAGTATTCCTAATTGAAAGGTCAAAATTTGTGCATGTATTACCCAAGTGAGCATGAGCTCACATGAAACAAACCACAAGTTAAAGTTGTGTAATGTAATTTATAAATCCAAATACATATGTATATTATTAAGTATAATATATGATTGGGAATGAAAGAGAATACCAATCGGAAATATTAAATTTTGGGGAAAAAAGAATCTTGGATTCAAGAGTGCCAGACTCTCCCAAATTCTTTCTGAAAGTTGTGAGTTGAAAAACTACATTCAAGAGATCAATAAATTTGGCCTGGAATTGAATTAAAGGGTCTGTGACTCAATTTATGAAAAGGTTTTGATACCAACCAGGGCAGTCTAAACTGTTTCCAAGAGGATAAAACATCCCTTAATGCAAAAAAGTCTCACCAAAAATCCCTTCTAACTGTTTCACATTGTCCTTACACACATTATGAAAGGTTTTGGAAGCTTATAACAAATATTACTATATTAATGGCTGGTTTTCACAACTAAAATAGCTCAAAATAGAAAAAATGGCGACAGCCCGCCCTTCTTTTTCCTAAATCAAGGTTAAATACTTTCATAATTGACCTTTATGTGACCAATATGTTTCTACCAATTGGTGAGAGAAAAATTTACTTTAGAGGAATCAAAATGGTGGCTATGAAAGCATGTCTTCTTTTCCCCATATTTTCATTTATTAATTGTTTAAAAAACATTAATACATCAAATAAAGACTCTAATAATGAATTTCAAATCATAATAATTGTAATAATCACATGAAAAAATTATTCAAATAATATCTTGTAGCTTTTATAATAATTTGAACTGTTTCAATTTCTCAAAAGGGAATTAAAGCATCTTTCATTACTGTAAGCTTTTTTACTTTGTTTCCAAATTCACTCTGGTTAATTTTGAGTCTTTTTTTCTTTTGAAATATCAGAAATTTGATATTTTGATTAATTAATTTCTTGAGGCTCTTTTATTCATTGATTCCAAAAGAATCATTCTTGTAGAAATTCTTTTTTGGCCTTAGATATCTCTTTTATAGTAATTTGGCTTAATCCTCCTTCAACAATAGAGATGAAAATAGTCATTTTAGCAGGAAAAAAATGTTGGAAGGACCAATAAAAAGAATATTAATTAAATATCATTCTGATAAAACTAGATGAAAATTGAAATCCTCTTTTGAATTTAAGCAAATAAGTACGAAGAAATTGAATCTCTGGGAGGTATCTCTGCCCATATCATGCATATTATTCTGTCAAAAATATTCTGAAAACCTTTATTTCCCTGTAATCATGCTTAAATACTGTCAAGATTCAGATCAATAATATTATTTTACCTTTTGGTGTCTCAAAAGATCTTTCATTTATTTTCAAATGGATATATTCTCAATATTTAATTGTGTTTTGATTGAATAAAGTGCATGGTCAATTAATGTTTTTGCATGATTAATTTTTGCTTGTTAAAAGAATTAATTTGCAGGGCTTAAAAACCCAGAAAGACACTTTTCAAAAATTACCATAAAACAGGATATAAAATGGGAAAGCTCCTTGGAATATTTGTCATGATGACAAGTGAATTCTGTGAAAGTTGTTTAGACAATTTTTTAACTCTGATCGGATATGGCGCTGAATTGATATTGGTGTCACTTCAAGCTTAATTGCCAAAATGGTAAATCTAATCTCTGTGGCCTTCTTTTTTGAAATATGAACTTAATAAATACTTTGGCTGGCTATTAAAACATAAATTCCAAAAGTAAAATGAGAAAACTTCTTATATTAGCTATAAAAACCACTTAAAAGAGATGCATATATATTTTTAGAAAACACAGTTTATAAAAAGCTTATTATTGTAATTTTATTATTCTTTTAGGTTGTATAAAGTTTGAAAATGAGTTTTTACTCTTAAATCCGCCCAGGACCTTTATAGATACATTTTGAGAAGGAAGCTTGATAAAAGAACCCATTTGTCCCAGTTACTTTGCCTTAATATTATATAGTGCTTCCATTATTTCAGAACAATTATATGAACTTTTAAGTTAAGTACTTAATATTTAATTGTTAATTCTTTCAACAGATATATTATTTTTATATTAGCTTAAGCCATATTACTTATGGTAATGGATAAATTCATACCCAATAAAATTGAGGAAATGAGAATTTGGAAAATGGTTTTGTCAATTAGTTCTAGTAATTTGGGTTTTTTATCTTTGATTGATGATAGAGTCAAAAATTTCTTCTAGTATATTCATATTTGCTAACCCATCAATTTCAGATACAGTTTTCAATTTTTATTGCATTGAGAGCTCTCCATATATCTTGATTATTACAAAAATTGGATGAAATATTGAGTATCTTAGATTTAAAATGGAAAATTCCTATGTAATACAACAAACATAACCAATAAATAAATAAAATGGAGATTTATCTTCATAAATATTTTGTAAATATTCAAATAATTGATCAAAATCAAGCTTGAAAATATTGATACATGGAGATTTAATTTACTCATCTTTGACACAAATTCTTTATTTTATACTGTAAATAAATCAGTTATTTCAGTTTTTTTTACTTCTGGATACAGCTCCAACCTAATTTTCTTGAGATAGGAACTCCTTTTATCTTGGTATTTCACATAATTAAGTAAGTCACTAAATAAATATGGATCATTCAGAATTCATAGTTTCTCAATAATAAGATGGAAAGTTAAGGTAAATCATAATTGATAAATAAAAAAATTTAATTTTGCAAAAAAAAACAAAGAAACTGATACTTTTAATGATAATTAAGGCTTAAAATGCTATCATTAAGCCATGTTTTTTATATGAACATCAGAATGATATTTAATTTGAAAAATTGAGTTTTTTAATAAATAAGCCCCCATTCCGAATCTGAAACAAAATATTTTAGTTCAATTATTCATTTATCCTAGCTATAAGTGTGAAAAACTCCCCTATAGCAGCTTATGAGCTTAAATAGAGTTGATATTCTTTCAATATATACCAAATTTTGGAAGGCCTCTACTCAGAACAACTTTTTCCCATAGATCTTGAAATATTGCTTCAATTCTATCCAAATCTATACCTGAAGAAGAGAAAATAGAGATGGGATATAATGTCTGACAAAATGAATATTTTGAAAAGATAAAAAAAGCTGTTTCTGGGGTATACATTTAATAATCTGAAATTACCCAAGCTATTTTCTACTTAATGAGAGGATTATTTCAAAATTAAAGGGCTCCAATTTGAATATTATTCATCCATTGGTTTTCATAATTGAGCTTGAGAAAGAACTCATATTGTCACTTCAATTTAAATTTTAAATCATATAAGAAAGCCCCCAAAAGTTGAGTTTTTTTTCTCATAAAATTATTAAAAGTGGTAAAAAAGACTAAAGCAAAGGGGAATCAAAAAGAACTCTTTTAATAATGTATTTTCAAATTTGTGAGATCTTAAAAGCCTGACCAAAAGCTGATACTAAGCTAGCTTAATTGAGAATTTTTGGCTTGCATATGTGGCTTGAATTTCTTCCAAACCTTCTATTTCTAAATTCAACTTCTTTCTTATCTCCAAACTTTATCCACTCTATATCCCATGTAAAATTACAAATGGAACACCTGCTGTCAGATGTAGCCAATTTTCTCATGATGATTATCCACTGAGATTAGCTACTGGTAGATCTTCAGCACTATACTTTTAGTGAGCTTAGCTACTTAGAAATTAAGCTCACTATATTATACTTAAATACCTCCCATAAAAGGGATGAATCATCCTTTTTCTTCTTATTGGGGGGGAGCCCCTCTATTTATACTTTTTGGGGGCCCTATGAACCAGCCATGGTAGCTATGTTTTCCCCGTTCATTGCTTATTGAAGTGATAATGTGCCTTTACGTTTTACAAGAATTTTTCTTGAATGTGTGAGTTTCTCTAAGGCTTATTTAACATTTCTCTTTTGTTAGTCCTCCTTTTTGTCACAATATTCCCTTTTGGTGAGACTTTCATGACAAGGTATTCTTGTATTTTCCTTTCATTCATGAGGTGATTTCATGTTTTATGTGGATTTTTATTTTTCACAGCCTCTTTTCTGACATGTGATATTGTTTTAGTGGGTTCAATACCAAACAATTGGTTATAATTTTCCTTTCCTATTTTGTAGTTTTTTCTTGGCCAAAGTTTCTGTGTATTTTTTGCCGGCTTCATGGCTGTGTTTATCCCTTTTGAGCTTTGAATTTTGGTAAGGTGATTATATCTCACTGATGGATTTCCAGTTGAAAATGAGCTGGTGTGATTATACTAATTTTACACATATGGTGCATAGCCATTTGGTGAATATTCTGTATAATGATTTATGGATTTTTGAATGATTTCACTGAGATTTAAAGGCTGTGTATCCCATGAATATATTTTTTTGGTTGCATGAAGTGATAAATGATGTAAGAAATTTTTAGTTTATTTTATATGGTTCTAATTCAGGTTATTCCTTGAGTTTCATAAGTTTTTTTTGGCTGTTTCTTATTTAAATATTTGGCTTTTTGAAAGCTCTGGGTGATGTTACTGTGGATATATAATTTGGTTTTTTATGCAGCTGGTCCAAAGATTACTTTCATAAATTCCAGTGTGTTAAGGATTGGAATCGTGTTGATTCCCTGTGTCTAAATGCAAAGTGGTTTTGTAATCTCTGAATTATTTCAGTAGCTGTAAGAAGGCTGTAAGACTTGATATGCTGTGTAATTTTCAGGGTGGTACCTTGCTTGTTGTAGTTAGTTTACTATATTAAGCTTGATTTTTTACATATGGATAATGAATTTGAATGATTTTTGTAACACATACAATTTTTTTGGTGCCTTTTCAATGGAAGTATGAGTAAATTTCAAGCTATGGTGTAGAAATTTAATTTAAGCCTTCCTGTGGTTGGTATTTTCTGTTATTGTGGGGTACTGCAAGCTTGATCCTGGTGAAAGAAGCTACTTAATACCACAGTTCTGAAATGTATTTTTGATCCTTAAATATCCCATTCTGAATCAATTCTCCAACCTGATGTATGAAAGCCACCTTAGTAATGTGCAGAGCCTGTTGCAATATTGCCTGCATTATTTTAATAGTTCTTGGACACATTTGTGTACCTTTTGATAGCCCATGGGAAATACGTTTCAGCTTTCTAGCTCCAACAGAACCAAACAACACAGTTCTAAATAGTAAGATATTATGCTTTTTTGTTTTTGAGTCAGATTGGCCATGGTGGAACCATGTAAAAACCATGTGTAATCACCCCCCAATGGGTGTTTATAGAAATTCTAGCCTGACCCCAATTTATGGCCAATTGGCCCGTTTTAGTGTCTTATGGACTTTGGACCATATCCACTTTTTCTAGCCACTCATGGCCCCAAACCTCATATATGATCTCAGGCCATATCCTGCAATCATTGGCCTTTTTGGCCAATTCTCCACCTCACATGCCCCCAGGCCAATACCCTTTTTTTGGGCCTGGGGGTCCATTTTGTTTTCCAGGAGCCTCTTTCCCCTCTAGCCATCACCAGAACTTTTGGCCCAACCCCTTTGATTAGGGGGTCTATGCCCTAAATCGCTCAAAAAGGCCATTTAGGCCCCCTACATCCTCTACGGCCTGCAGGAAGTAATCCACGGCACATGGGGCCTATTAGGCCCCTTTTGGCCTAAATCCAAGAGGGACAGTCCACTAGCCCCCAAGGCTAAATGGGCCAACCTGAGCCCAATTTTGGCCCCAAAATGGCCAAAAGGACCCCAAGAACCATAGGTTGGCCCATTGTCTCTGGCAACCACCAGGGGCCACCAGCTCAGGTCCAGTAAGGCTTCCCCTCAATTCAGGGGAAGACTTTTCTTCATCAATGTACCCTGTACCAAAGGATTTAGGTGTGGTGCATATATGGTATATTATACCATTATGCACCATTTTTGCTCAGAAATCCAATTGTAATGTTTTTAGGACCCAAATATGTCATTTCAATTCAAGTCCCCAAATCTATCACCCATTTCAAAGGAAGATTTTCAGTCAGTCAATTTTGTGATCCCTGACAGCTACCAGAAGACCATTTGAGGACCCCAACCACCTGGCCCTGCAGGAGTTGGGTTGTTATTTTTTTCAGGATTATTCAAAGGGTAATTAAAAGTGGTTATCAATCATTAAATCAGCTTTCAAGGCATCAAGTACTTCAGTATTCCTTGGACAACTCAATTGGTCCATAAAGGCTGTATTCAAGCACCCTGTATGGCCTTGGCCCTTTTGGGCCAATTCATATTCCACTGTGGGCATTCAATCACACGTTTCAATTCTCAAGATGGCCAGATCTGTATTGACCCAAAACAGTCAATACAGCTGGGTGGTCAACCCTCCAGGATCAGTCTTTCAGATTTTCACATATACTGACCACCTTTTCTTCCCTGGGGACCTTTTCCCCAGTTAATCAATATATTTGATTTATTTTTATCCTTATTTTACTTTCATTTATTAAAGTAAATACTGATAATCTTAAGTCAGTCATTTGCACCTTTTCTTCTTTGCCTGTCAGTGGATATTGGTGGTCATATCCTTTACTAATTCCATTATTCTTTCTGGTAGGTTGAAACAGTGAATTGAGGATTTACTTGGTTGGCTCTTTGGCCTTTGGCTTCCTTCTTATCTTTGGCATATTCCTTATTTCTCTCTTTTTCTCTCAAATAAATATATCATTCTTTTATTCCTTTATCCTTTTGGAGCCCTCCAAGTGAGTTCTTGATTCCTGAGTGCCAGGCCACTCTTGTCTTCCACAAGAGCCCCTGTGACAAACCAGTTCAAATATTTGTATTAGAGGAATTCTTGTAATGAGAAATTAGTGAATTTGAGGGTGGAAAAATGTGGAAGTTAATTTTTGAACCTATCACTTCAACAAAACATATTTCCTGTAATTCCATGGAATAGGTTTTTTTAAATCCAAAAAGATGTATTAAAAAACGTGAAAAAGTAGAATTTGTGTTGTTTCACAGAAAAGGCCCTTGAAATTTCATCAAAAATTAATTTTGATTTTGAAAAAGGAAAGAAAAAAAAATTCAATAAGAGCTCAATCTCTGTAGAAGAGAAAGAGGAATAATTTTTCAATTATGATAATGCAATTCATATTTTTCAAAAGTAAATATCAGAGGTGGGTGAGCATTTGAAGTGGAAGATATTTCTCTCAAAAAATTCTAAAGCCATGGGTATATCAATTCTCAAATTAATTCAAAGTTAATGAAAATAAGGAAAGTGGAAGGTTTTAAATACTATTGTGTTGGAAAAGATTTCTTTTTTAGGAATTATTTCTCAAAGATTATAGTTTTTCTTAAAGAAAAGTTGAAGATGGATTTTTTACAATGGTTTTCACATGAAAGATAGGTGATTCTCTTGAATAGAAAAAGAAAATTAAAATTTGTGAAATTAATCAATAAATTTTTATTAAAAGACCCTATTAACTGATAAAAACAATCTTCATTAAAGAATATATTTCATAGTTTATCAATTAAAAATTTTAATGTTCCAAATGAGTAAACAAACAAAAGTAATAGTAAATCTACAATATTTTATTTCAATTGATAAATATCTGAAATAAGAAAAGCTTTTGCTGAAATTATCTACAAAAATACTCCAATATTAGGACCATGCTTACTATTCATTTCAGAAGCTGGTTAGAACCGGGTTGTACCTGCTACCCCTACTGGAAGCAACAGCTTTTCTTCATGGTTAATCTGAAATGGCTTAATATATATTAAAGGGCTCAAGCTCTCCTTCAAAGTCTCTGGAATAAAAACAGGAAAGCTCAAACTAATCAAAATATCTCATAAAGCTGTTTTTAAATTTCTGAATAATAACCCTTATATCTGTCAGTTTTAATCCATATAATGGCCTAAAGGATGTAAATACAAGCTATAATTGTGACAGAAGCACCATAAAATAAAAAAGGTCCTACTGCTATTTAATAACAGTGGTGATGAATCTACTGAGGACCTGGTTTTAACTAAGTTAATATGAATTTACTAACAAATTGAATACAATAATTAAGTTCTAAGTATATCACATTGATTCTGATGGTACTACTGGTTGATAACAGTTTTACTACAAAATAATACTAATGAATAAAGATAAGGTACTTTTCCAATGAGGAAAGGCCTTCTTTTATCCCTTCTGGGGACTTTTATGTGCTTTTAATCTCTTCACATGTATTTAGAGTAAATTTTCCACTCAGGAGGCACAACTATGGGTCTATACCATCAATTCTGATGTCAGTAAGGTCAGAAATGTGGTTTTGGAGCTACAGCTGATCATTCTGGATCAATACAGGATAAAAGGCTTCTTCACAGGAAATTTAAGAAATTTCATGATTCAGCCAGGGTGTTTGCATGACTAATATTAGTCATCTTTGGCAGGTATGAGCCTTAATTTAAGGTTTTTGTAAGGTGTGGATATGAAACTTTGATTAAAAATCAAGTACTTTTCCTGTCCTCAAAATTTGTATAAGGTAAAATTCAGTTAAAAATAGTATGAAATATTATTTTTAAGAGAAAACACGCCAATTTTATTGTTTATAACTTTATTAGTATAAAACAATAATATTATAAAAATTTATTGTTTTACCAACAATAAAGATTTATCCAAAAAATACTCTACAAGAGATATTTTAAGGCTACAAAAGAAATTTCTTCAAGAGCAATTTCAATTGGAATTAATTGAGCAAAGAACTGCAAGCAATTAATTAAAGAACAAAGTCTTTAAAAAGAATATTAAAGAGAAAACACGCCCAAAAGTGACCAGAGTGAATTTGGAAACAAAGTGACAAAGTTTACAGTGATGAAAGATGCTTTAATTCACTTTTGGGGTGGTTCAGGGGTAAAAATGATTATAAGAGTTACAAACAATGATTATAATGATTTTTTCATGTGATTAAATGGATTAAAATGATTTAAAAATGGTGGTTGGAATCTTTGATTGATTGGTTTAACAGTGTTTAAACTAATTAATAAAAGGAAAAGATTCTAACATGAAGAGAAAAGTGGGGCAAAGAAGACATTCTTTTATAGCCATCAATTCTCTTACTCCAAAAGTAAAATTTACTCTTGTCAGTCGTGAAAAACAGTCTGACAACAGAAAAGCCAATTATGGCATCATTGAACCCTGTTTTAGACCAAAAAGGGCTGGTTTAAGCCATTTTTAGCCATTTTTAGCCATTTTAGACCCTTAAATCAGCCATTACTATAGCAATACCAGGCCTAGAGCCTTCAAAACACGTCAGAATGTGTGTCAGAGGCGTAGAAACCAGTTAAAACTGTTTTTATTATGATTGTTTTATCTTAAGGGTAGTTTTACCCTCTTGGCAACAGCTAAAACTACCCCAGTTGGTATCAAAACCTCATCATCAATTGAGTCCACAGACCCTGTAACTCAATTCCAGGCCAAAAGTGATGAACTTTTGCGTGAATTTTGACATCCCACGCCTGTCAGTAAGGATTTTGGGGGTCTAGCTCCCCCTTAGAGCTGGAGTTCCTTTTCCCCCCCAAATTTAATCTTTCCAATTTATTTTTCCTTTAATTCCTCATCATGTATTATACTTATAATTTACATATGTAATTCAATTCAATTGTACAGTACAATACAGTAATAATTGACACCTCATATGTAAATCAAAGTTCACTTATGTAATACACGCGCACATTTTGACATTTCAATTGAATTCAATTGAAAATACTTCAATTCCTCATAACTTCTAAACTAAACACAACACCTCAATTTTAACACAAAAATTGATGGTTAACACCACATGTGGTGTGAATTCAATTAAAGTTTTGAGGATTTTCAACTTTTGTATTGAAAATACTAAAAACTTAATTTAAGCTTATTTAGAGTTGAGTTACAAGAATTTCACTCAGAGGTGACCCCACCTGATTTTTTATGAGGAATCCAATGGTGAAATAAATTTTATATGTTTATTTATTGGATAAAAAGTTATAATAAATTTTCTTTAACTTTTTTCCAAATTTGTTTATTTTTTCACAATTTTGTTAAGATTTCATTTTTACTTAAATTTTTCAAGTATAAATGTAATTTTATATTTACAAAATTTAATGTATTTTTATTTTTAAATTATAATTAATTTTTTATTTTTTAATATAATTTTATATTTATATTTTGATTTTTATTTTAATAATATAAATAAATTTATTTTATTTATATTAATATGTTATTTTTTATATTTGTGGTCTTTTGGGTATATGAAATTACCTCTAAGGCTCACATTCCCTCCCCCTAAAAAAGAATATTACTTTGTAATATTGGAGTTTCTAGTGTGTCTGAATCTTCTGAGGAGTTTGGTAGCTTCTGGTATATCTTTTTCTTCTAACCATTCATCTTCACAAGTTGGGTCACTGTACCTAACAAGGTATTCCCTTACTTTCTTGGTTCTTAATTTCCTTTCTTTAAGAACTTTGGTAATTTTCTTAGCACCAGATGTCTCAATAGGAGGTATAACTTGGGGAATCTTATTCCTCAAGGGAAATTTCTCAGCATCACTAGATTTATATGGTTTTATCAAGCTCACTGGAAATGTAGGGTGCTTATTGCTAAGTTCTTCAGATAACTCTACTTCAACAGCATTTTCTCCATGGAGGGCCTTAATCACAAAAGGTCCTGCAAAGGAGTCTTTCAACTTTTTACATCCTTTGATGTTATTGAAGTTAGTGGTGGATACAAGTACTAGGTCCCCCACTTTGAAATCTGGAGTTGCATGTGATTTATCCCATTTATCTTTAGCATATGCAAAAGAGTCCTCCATGCACCTTACTGCATGCTTTCTAGCTTTGTCTAGCATTCCTTTGAAGCTAGCAGCTGTGGGATGTATTTCAATTAAGTCTTTCCTCAAGGAGTCTTGGGGTAACTTGGGGTTCCATCCTTTTTCTAGAACAGCAGGAGTCTGATTGGTACTAGCATGGATTGATGTTTTATATGCTAATTCCAGTGCTGGTAACAGAGTACACCAATCATGGGTAAATCCATCACAATCTTTGAATTCAAGGCCATATGCACAAAATCTTCTCACCATGTCCTCTAAGGTTTGGATCATTCTTTCAGCCAGGCCATCAGTTTGTGGGTGGTAGGCTGTAGAGAAAGACAGTTTAGTGCCAAATAATTGGTGAAGATTTGTCCATAGTGCTGAAGTGAATTTGGGATCTCTATCACTGATGATATTTGTAAATATCCCAGTCCATGACACTACTCTATTCCATATCAGAAGAGCTGTATCCATGGCTGTATCATCTTTGTGACATGGTAAAAAGATTGGAGTTTTACTGAATCTGTCCACAATTACTAGGCAAGCATTATAGCTCCTGTCACCTCCTGGTGGTAGGCCAGTTACCCAATCCATATGGACAATCTCCCAAGGTCTGTTTGGTTCTTGGATTTTCATCATATTTCCAAGTCTTTTGCCAGTGGATTTATTTGCCTTTTGGCATCTGTCACAGGTTTTGCAATACTCTGCAACATCTTTTTGCCACATTGGCCACCATATGCAGGTCTTCACTTTCTCTCTTGTTCTGTCTTCAGAAAGATGTCCTGAAAAGGGACTATCATGGCATTCTTTCAGTACAAGATTGATTAATGACCTGTCTACAACTGTCATGACACATGTGTGCTTGGTTCTGTGGTAAATTATACCATCCAGTAGGTGAAATCTTCCTTCATTATAAGATTTTCTCCATACTTCATCCAAGGCATGTATTAGAGAGTTGTCTTTACAGTCTTTGTTAAGTAATTGGCATAAGATGCTACAATTCTTATCTTGAGTGTAACTATTTCTGACTTCTTCAAAGAAGGTGGTGTTTAAGTCTGTAACACTTATTCCTTCTATTGGAATTTGTGGTGAAGCTTCTTCTGGAACATAAGCAGGATTATCAATGTTATTTGGTAATGGCCATCTGCTTAGTCCATCTGCATTCTTATGAATATTCCCATCCTTATGAACAATAGTCATATTGCCTCTGTATTCTTGTATGGCTATTTGCCATCTGAGCATGTGTCTGTTAGGTGTTTTCATGTTCAAAAGTGATTTCACAGCTGTACAATCTGTTATTACTTCAAAAACACATCCCTCTAAGAAATAGTTCAATTTCTCTAAGGCCCAGACAAGGCATAGACATTCCATTTGACTTGCTCCATATCTGGCTTCAGTTGGTTTGATTTGCCTGGATATGAAACATATTGGTCCTTCTACAGGTTTGTCATTTATGATCTGAACTTGGTGAAGTGCAGCACCTAGTCCATCCCCTGATGCATCAATATACAGTTTGAAAGGTAATTTAAAGTCTGGCATCAGTAAGAGTGGAGCAGTGATCAATGCTTCTCTTAGAGATTCAAAAGCTTTGACTCTGTCAACAGTCATTTCAAATACTGTGTCTTTGTCACACAACTTATAAAGTGGTCTTGCTATGGATGCAAAGTCTTTAATGTGTTGCCTGTAATATCCTGCAAAACCTAAGAATGACTGAATTTCCTTCTTATTCTGAGGCATGGGTTTTAACAATACTGCTGCAACTTTGTTTTTATCAATTCCAAGGGACAAACCAGATACAACATGTCCTAGTGCCTTAAGTTCTTTAAATCCAAAATGACATTTCTTCAGGGAGATTTTCATGTTTACTGATTGGATTTTTGTCAAAACTCTTGATAATCTGTACATGTGCTCCTCCCAAGTCTTTGAACAGATAATAATGTCATCAATGTAAATGATTAACCATCCCTCTGAGAGTTCTTCAGGGAAGATTTCATTCATCATTCTTTGGAAGTGTGAAGGTGCATTTTTGATACCAAAGGGCATCCTTAAGTATTCATACACTCCACAATGAACAATAATTCTCAAGTATTTTCTTGCTCTTGGTGTTACCACATTTTGATGGAATCCTTTAAGGGCATCCATAGTGGTTATATACACTGCTTGAGATATTTGAGTAAGGGCAATTTGGATTTTTGGTATTGGGTATCTGTCTGGAACAGTGTAAGTGTTCAGAGCTCTAAAGTCCCCAACCATTCTGGATTTTCCATTATGCCACGCCACTATGACTGGCGTAGTTATTTCTACTTCCTCATTGTGGCCTACTTTTCTTATTACACCAAGGTCTAGAAGTTCTTTGATATGAATTTCTAGAGCTTCTCTTGATTTTGGACTTGCTGGATAAGCAGGTCTTCTTAAGAGTGGTGGATAAGGTCTCTCAATGTTAAGGATGATGTCAACTTCATGACCAATAATTGCTCCCAGAGGTTCTTTGTCTGTAGCAAATGCTCCTTTGTGGTCATACAAAAGGGAAGAAAGTTCATTTTCTTGTTTATCAGTCAGATGAAGGCTTATCTCAGCCTCATTTAACTGTTCAGACTTGAATTTTTCTAACTCTAAGTTGACTGGTGATACTTTGTTTACTGTAATTTGTCTTTTGAATGGTAAAAAGGCAAATTTCTGGCGCTTATTGTCCCCAATTGTAAAGTATCTGTCTTTGTTATTATGTAAATCTATCCCATACATGATCAAATAGTCATTTCCCAATATAAAATGGGTACTAGAGCAATTTTCCATAACAACAAATTCAACTGTGATCCTTAAGTTCCCATTTATGTGTGGGAATATGACATTGGTCTCAAAGATTCCCAATGCTTTCATTGGGTTACTTGCACTGTTGAATTTTATACCATCAATTGGTAACAATTGGTCTTCAAAATTTGGCACACAAGTCTTAAGAAAGGATTTTCCAACACAAGAGCAGAAGGCTCCTGGGTCAAGCAAAAGTTTGGTGGGCTTGTTGTCAATTACCACTTCTGTTATACAGGAGTTACCAGCTGTATAACCTTTTCCTCTGTTTGGTTTTGTCTTCATAAGTTGTGCATCTTGAACTTTTGATAAATCAACTTGACCATTGCTCAATTGTGGTAAGTGGGAATAAGATTCCATGATGTCAAAAGTGGCATTGATATTTTCTATATCTTTTGAAGATTCAGAAAATATGGATGACTTATCATCTGAATTGTCTTCAATTATGTCTTCTTTTTCAACATCTGGTTCCTTTTCAATGTCAATTTCATTGATTTTCCCCCTCTTTGGACATGTATTGGCTAAATGGGTGGTGCTTTGGCAAATATGGCATTTTCTGACTGTATCTGCAGATTTATATTTAATATTACCAGAATTTTCTTTGGGGTTTTTGTCCACAGAATCTTTCCAAGGTGTATTAAACCTTGTTTTGAGATTCACCCTACTCGAACCAATTTTGGTTCTGGTGGTTACTTCTTCTAGTATATTGATAATATCTTCTGCTGAAGATTGTTCAGTAGTCCTGCTTTTGACAGCATGCTCTAAGTCACCTCCACATTGTCTCAGAATTTTTCTATGGATCATAAACTCTGACATGTCAGGATATAATGCTGTTAATCTGTCCTTTTGTTGGCAAAACCATGGTAAATCTCTGTCTTTATCAGCATTAAATTTGGCAGATTCAAAGGCTGTTTCAACTTTAAACCTCCAAGCATCATTTGCCCATTTGTTGATGATTTGGGTTTTCCACCAAGTCCAACTCTGGTGTCCATGTGCTTGTCTTATTTTGATGTACCATCTGTGAGCTGATCTGGTAAACAAGGTGTTAAACCTGGCTGTTACCAATCTGTCTGGTAATTTAAAATCCTCTTTGATCATGTCAATACCTCTAATGAATTCCATATGGTCATACTCTCCTTCACCACTGAAGTGAGGCCATTCTTTAAGTTTTGGAACTTCTTTCAAGAGTGCTTGGCCCATTGATGGTTCCAAGTTATGAAAAGAAGTGGATAATTCATTTTTTAATTGTGAATTATCAGGATCCAATACTTGTGGATTTGGAATTCTTGTGCCCTCATTTTGATTTAGAGGTGTAGACATTCTTGGTAAGGTGTTCAGTATTTGTTCAATGTCATTCATTTTACTGTTGCTACACCTTTGGGAATTTCTGTATTCATGTTGGAAGCTGTGTATTAAATTTATTACTTCAATTTTATACATGTCTTCCTTATGTGTCAGTTCTTGCCATAACTCTGTCTGTCTTGTATTATCAGCAGTGACTTGATTCAATTTCATTGATAATTTTGATACTTCTTCTTGTGAAGCATCAAAACACTTTTTCAAGGCAATGGTATATGTCTTTACTTCAGTAAATGAATTTGAAATGTCATCAAGGACTTTCTTGTTATCTGTTTTGATAATATTCATGGCTTGTTTAATTCTTGTTTCAATCATGTCATCAATATTGAATTTAGAATATTTATCTGTTAATTCTTTAATAATGGCAGATTGTTCATTTATTTTAATGTTAGAAGAATTGTCATTATTAGAATTTTTAATTGTTCTTAAAACTTTTTCAAAACACATAAGTGTTTCATTAATTTGGCACAGACTCAGGTTGTTTGTTTTAATGTTGTTACAAATGGTGTCATTTTTATCAGAAAGATGTTTTTTCACGTCATTTATAGCATTATACAACTCTGGGATGGAATCAAATATGTCAGAAATCATTTCTGGAACCTTAATCTGGCTTCCTCCTTCTTCTGTAATTCCATCATGGTTCTGGCCATCTGAAATACATTTTCCATGGCATCCTGCTGAATCTTTGGGATTCTGTAGCCCTGGCTGTAAGGTTTTGGGGCTGGTGCCTTCCCTTTGCCCTTGTTTGGAGTTTGTGGCTGCTTGTTCACGTTGGAATTGCTGCTGCTGGCCACTGGGGCTGTTTTTGGCACTGGTTTGGGTGGTGGAGGGTTGTTTTTCCTCCATTCTAGTGTCAAAAGCATCATGTTTTTCTTCTCCATCAATGGATGCCATCCATTGAGCAATTTGCAAGTGTTGGGATGGCCCAAAAATTTTCTTACTGTCAGGTAAGAATTCATGCAATTCTTCCACAGGTCTGCAAGGATCTGGTACTCCTTGAATTGAAGTGCATTGTTGTATGCACTGTGGCTGGCTTTGTATATGTCCACAGAGGCTTGTTGTGGCGGTGTCAGCTCTTTTTGAAAGTAAAATAGTATTATCAGCTTCAGAATGACCCAATTTAGTTGTTTGGAAGTCATCAACTGACCCTTTTCCTTCTGTACCTGGTTGGCTTCTGCCATAATCACGTCTATTACCTTTTTGGGAGCTGCTTGAGGGGTTGTAGCTGGCTCCTGACCTGGTTTAAGGCATAATTATGGTTAAAAAAGGTTTAAAATAGTATTTTTACGTCAAAAACTTACTATTGGCCAAATTTTTAGCTTTCTGAAGGGTATTACTTATGTCCAAGTTAATTAATTCAGAAGATATTGGTTCAGGCTGGTTATTTTGAGTCACAATAACAGTGCTATTATGATCAGAATTAACAGTACTGGCAGGGATAATGCTGGTTACTGTTGAGGCTGTTTCAATGTTTTCTTGTCTTACCACGTTGTCAGACACTAAAATTAATGAAAAAGCCAATTAATTAAGTAAAAAAAAGTTATTTCAAAAAAGAAATAAAAATATAAGCCTCACTTATAATATGAAAAAAAATTCTTTTTTATGGGTTTTTTTTGAATTATAAGTATTTTTTTATATGTTTTTTAAATTTTTCAATATAAGAAAAAGATTTAAAAAGAGTAAAAAAAAATATGTCACAGGTAAAATATCACGGCTGGGCCCCCAAATGTAAGGTGTGGATATGAAACTTTGATTAAAAATCAAGTACTTTTCCTGTCCTCAAAATTTGTATAAGGTAAAATTCAGTTAAAAATAGTATGAAATATTATTTTTAAGAGAAAACACGCCAATTTTATTGTTTATAACTTTATTAGTATAAAACAATAATATTATAAAAATTTATTGTTTTACCAACAATAAAGATTTATCCAAAAAATACTCTACAAGAGATATTTTAAGGCTACAAAAGAAATTTCTTCAAGAGCAATTTCAATTGGAATTAATTGAGCAAAGAACTGCAAGAAATTAATTAAAGAACAAAGTCTTTAAAAAGAATATTAAAGAGAAAACACGCCCAAAAGTGACCAGAGTGAATTTGGAAACAAAGTGACAAAGTTTACAGTGATGAAAGATGCTTTAATTCACTTTTGGGGTGGTTCAGGGGTAAAAATGATTATAAGAGTTACAAACAATGATTATAATGATTTTTTCATGTGATTAAATGGATTAAAATGATTTAAAAATGGTGGTTGGAATCTTTGATTGATTGGTTTAACAGTGTTTAAACTAATTAATAAAAGGAAAAGATTCTAACATGAAGAGAAAAGTGGGGCAAAGAAGACATTCTTTTATAGCCATCAATTCTCTTACTCCAAAAGTAAAATTTACTCTTGTCAGTCGTGAAAAACAGTCTGACAACAGAAAAGCCAATTATGGCATCATTGAACCCTGTTTTAGACCAAAAAGGGCTGGTTTAAGCCATTTTTAGCCATTTTAGACCCTTAAATCAGCCATTACTATAGCAATACCAGGCCTAGAGCCTTCAAAACACGTCAGAATGTGTGTCAGAGGCGTAGAAACCAGTTAAAACTGTTTTTATTATGATTGTTTTATCTTAAGGGTAGTTTTACCCTCTTGGCAACAGCTAAAACTACCCCAGTTGGTATCAAAACCTCATCATCAATTGAGTCCACAGACCCTGTAACTCAATTCCAGGCCAAAAGTGATGAACTTTTGCGTGAATTTTGACATCCCACGCCTGTCAGTAAGGATTTTGGGGGTCTAGCTCCCCCTTAGAGCTGGAGTTCCTTTTCCCCCCCAAATTTAATCTTTCCAATTTATTTTTCCTTTAATTCCTCATCATGTATTATACTTATAATTTACATATGTAATTCAATTCAATTGTACAGTACAATACAGTAATAATTGACACCTCATATGTAAATCAAAGTTCACTTATGTAATACACGCGCACATTTTGACATTTCAATTGAATTCAATTGAAAATACTTCAATTCCTCATAACTTCTAAACTAAACACAACACCTCAATTTTAACACAAAAATTGATGGTTAACACCACATGTGGTGTGAATTCAATTAAAGTTTTGAGGATTTTCAACTTTTGTATTGAAAATACTAAAAACTTAATTTAAGCTTATTTAGAGTTGAGTTACAAGAATTTCACTCAGAGGTGACCCCACCTGATTTTTTATGAGGAATCCAATGGTGAAATAAATTTTATATGTTTATTTATTGGATAAAAAGCTATAATAAATTTTATTTAACTTTTTTCCAAATTTATTTATTTTTTCACAATTTTGTTAAAATTTCATTTTTACTTAAATTTTTCAAGTATAAATGTAATTTTATATTTACAAAATTTAATGTATTTTTATTTTTAAATTATAATTAATTTTTTATTTTTTAATATAATTTTATATTTATATTTTGATTTTTATTTTAATAATATAAATAAATTTATTTTATTTATATTAATATGTTATTTTTTATATTTGTGGTCTTTTGGGTATATGAAATTACCTCTAAGGCTCACAGTTTTACTATGAAACAATAAGTAAATATTACTAATATCTTACTTATTTTACTCCGAATATCCTAATTTAAATGAAAAATAAGATTAAAAATAACTATAATAATAGAATTTATATAATTTTAAATAAATAAAACAATATATAATAATATATTAAAGAAATAAGATAATGAAATAAATTCATTAATATATAATAATCAATATATTCAATGGTGATTTCTTATTGTTACAAAAAATTAAAAAATGCATAGAAAATTGTTATTTAATAGTAAAAAACAATTTATAACAATAATATTACCAATATAAAGGTTATATGTTAATATAAATACTATTTATATTTATAAGAGGATTATTAAGAATAATAATAAAGAGAAGATAAGCTACTTTTAGCACTTAATATAGTAATTCTGGATAATTTTATGCCTAATGATGTGAATACAGCTCATTGAAATTTTATTTACAAATAAAAATAAGAGAAATTATAAATTTTCTGTATTTTACAGGGAATTGAGGATTTAGAGAGAAATTAACAAAAAATTAAGATTTTTGACATAATAAATGATTTAAAAAAGTGATTAATGATTGATAAAACCTTTTTCCTTAATAATATAAATGATTTATATTTAAAGAATGAAGAGAATTACCTTTTTATTTTATTTATTATTGTTTTTGTTGAATCTGAGGGGGAAATAGAGGGAAAAGAGCTCTATTTATAGTAAGATCATTACTCCTAGAGTCCAGAAGGCTTCTATTAGACGTTTACCAATGGTATCAACTTTAATTGATCAATATTTTAAGAATTAGTGATGATTAAATCATAATTAAACCGTCTTCTCTCATTACTACACCATTATTTAGAGTTATCACTGTAACTCTAAGTTTTCTGACCTTGTAGGCTTGTAGAAAGGTTAAAATTTTTGAATTCTATTATTTTCAATTATAATATACTAGTATCTGCCAGCTTTATTACTTATTTAACTATTGAACTTAGAATAAGATTGCGGTTGGTGATCATGAGTGATCATTTCAAGCTTTAACTTTAATCATTAATAACTTTTGAGTTATTCATGCTAGAGCCATTAAGAGAGTAAATTCTGATATCTTGGCATGTCCATACTACCATTCCAAGACAATTTTATTAAATTATCAAAAATCTATTTCTGATGCTTTTCCTTGTAACTCATCTTTTCTGTTGAAATTTACTATTTTAAACTTCAAGCTATGATTTCAGGGGGTTATACCTTCAATATCATGATAAAAATTACATCATTCCTTACTTATGAACTATTGAAATATGAATATATACATTCTTTTAAGTCTGAATAACTTTTAAATTAAAGTGGTAAACAGCTATTTCTAATTTGCTCAATAAATCCTTGTAAGTTTTAGCTTTTCTTATACCTTGACAAATGAAGTTTATATCTGTATTGTTACAGTTATTTTGTGGTGAGATTTTTTTATCAACTATTTATCATGCATATCTCAAAATATATGAGCTAAAAAGCATGAATATATGCACTGATCATAAAATTGCACATATTCAGGTTATCTCAGTAAGTATTTACTTTACAGATATGACATAAAGATGTTATATGTGTAGTTTTTGATGGGAAATACAATGGTGTAATTTATTCTACATGCTTATTAATTTGATTCTGAGCTTATCAAGAGTTTAACCTTTTTTTATGGGATTTTTACATATTTTAACATTATAATTTTAATTCTTGTTATTAAAATAAGTTTTGTAAAGTTGTTTTGTGACTTTCTTGAATATGTGGTCATATCTCAAAGGATAAAGCTTAAACAATTAATATTTTAGGTATAAATACAGTACTGGTTGGTACAGGTTTGGTACAGACCAGTATTGGCCAAAAGACTTCCAAACCAGATATCTCAGACAGTCTTTGAGATATCAAGAATTAAAGACAATGGAATTGAAGGGCTTCATGAGCTCTTAAATTTGGCTTGCTTCATGTTTACCCTTCTCAGAAATAGCAAAACCTATAAGTGTTTTGAGATTTTTGATGTATTTTTGTACATCAGTCTGTGGCTTCAGAAACTTCCAAGCCCAATATCTTTTCCAATTTAAAAGATATCTGTATTCTAATGATACAGAACTATAGGTATTCAAAAGCTATAAATTTTGGTTTATTTTAGAGTATATTTGTATGAATATATTTCAAAGATACAGGGGTTTCTTTATATTGCTATTTTCAGAAATCCTAAATTTTGAGCAATAAACCTTTGAGCCAAGATCTCTTTGCCAATTTTGGAGATTTAGAGGCCTAAGGTATCTCAAATCAAAGATCTCATTTAGATATTTAATTTTGCTATAATTTTGTATAGTTCTGTACAAGCCCCCTTAGAATTTAAGGGGCTTCTTTGGTAAAAAAAAGGGTTATAATGATATTTCCTGAATTAAGAATGCTACAGGAAAATGGATGGTGCAATTGGGTAGCTCTCATTGAGAACTTTAAGAGTAATACCATTTCAATTGTGGTTGAATCAAATATTCATAAGTTATATGAGAGGTGAAAATAAGGTTTTTCCTTATTTTGTCTTGTCTTTAAGTGGTTGTATTTTTGTTGTTTCTTAACCTATTTGGATAAGGTTGGTATATCATTGTTTGGGTGTTTTCCGACTTTATATTTATACCTGTATGGACAGTATTTGTCTAATACTTTCTATACCATTATTTATGGTATTTTGGATGTCATTCTGGTGCTCTGTTTGGTGTCACAGGATGACAATTTCACCAGAGAAAGATTCTTCTTTTATTCAGTGAAATCAATTTTGCTCTTTTTAAAACCATGTTATTTTCTCCAAATAAATGTGTCAAGAAATCTATTCCTTATGAAATTTTGTCAAATTTAAAATTGCAAATAAATACAAATTTATTTGGAAATATTTTGTTTTTTTTACTCAAAAATTTTCATTTTCTAAAAAAATCATTAAATCCAATCTTTTGTAATAAATAGATTAAACATCTTCCTCCACAGAAATCATGCCTATTGAAATTATGGAGATCCCTTTGATTTCAAAGCAAACAATCCTTCAATCAAGTGTGCATCAGGGCACTATCTCAAAAACATTCTCAAAGGATATCTTAAAGAGAGTGTTTTGTATAGAGCTAATTCTTCCTGGTTGAATTTTAAGCTGAAAATTAAAAAATGAGTCAATGAAGACTCTCCCATCAAATTGACTAAGCTTTTTGTTTATCAATTTTTCCGAAAAAAAACTAATTGAAGATGATACAAACTAAAATTGAGATTGAATAATTAGTAGTATAGGTAAGCACAAAATCATATTTTTGCCATTCTATAATCAAGTCATTCTTACAAGGTTTAAGATTAAAAATATCCTCAATTTTTCCTTCTCAAATTTCATGATAATTTTTATTCAAAAAAAGGAAGAGCCTCCATTTCATTGCCTTTTGGGGGATGTTTAAAGGATTTTGACCAATTTGGAAAGTTCTGCAAACAAAAACAAAATGATTCATAGGGATTTGGCTTGTGATACAGAAGTTGTATTCTGGGGGAAAAGCTTCAGGAAACACATAGCTCTTTTGGCTGTTTCAAAATACAAAGGCACACCCCTCATGCATATCTTCAAGTGAGTCTTCAAAGCCCAATTTCCTTTAATACTTTGATCCACAATATATTTGGTGTCTTGCAATGATAAGTATTAAATTTTCAACAAGAATCACTGGTGTGGAAGGGTGCCCCTCCGGATAATCAGTGTGATAATTATGCCAAAAAAAGTCAAGGAAAAAGAGGAATGCCTGCGAATTTCGTGTAGTCATAGCCCTGATGTGCTTCAGACGTGTAAGGAGGGTGTTCCACTTTTGGAACCATCGGAGTTTTCGCAGCTGACTCCGACTCCGCGATTGGATAATGCGGTGCTGGGAACGTCTGAGATTTAAACTCAGTCGATTCGCCGCCAATTCGAGCATAGACTCATACAAGTCCAGCTTCGCTTCATTATCACTGCTCCACACATCCTGCTTCGGCTTATTGTTTATTTTGGACTCCTTCCTCTTTCCAACGCCCTCCCTCCACATCCGCCCACTAATCATAACTGACGACGATATGAACGATGAGCAAGCACTTCCACCGGGGTGGATCAAAAACTGGGATGCAAACCATAATGCGTGGTATTATGTGTAAGTTTCCAGCAATGCAAAAAGCAGTCAATGGCCTGATGTATGGCCACTAATCATCTCGTATTCTGTCTTACTCATGTCATCTATTTATCCATTCTTTAGTAACACGCACCAAAATCCACCCCTCACAACATGGAACGACCCCCGGTCTACCAACCCAGACCCTGCAGCTCAACTTGAAACAGGTGATCGTGGTTTGATGAGCAAGCTTGGAGGCTTTGCAGCAGGCAAACTTTCCAACAACAATCCTAATACCTCAATGTCTACCATGGCTCACAATCAATATGGCGGAAATTCCAATACTTCATACCCTCAACAGCAACCACCTTATGGAACTCATCCCCATACCCAGGGGCAGCACCCTGGCGGGGGCCAGGCGAACTCGTATTATAACCAAGCACCGCCACCAAATAACTATCAAGCTGGCCCAACCCAACAATCCGGGTCATCAGCATCTGGAGGTTTGGCTGGCTTGATGTCCAAGATCCCTGCCGGTCTCACAGGTGGTGGCAGCGGTGGCAGCGGTAGCAGTAAACCTGGAGGGGCCGCTGGCTTAATATCAAAGCTACCCGGTTTACTCAGCGGTGGCGGTGGTGGATCTTCAGGCGGTGGTGGCGGAAGCGGAAGTAAGCCTAACCCATTGTTGGCCGCAGGTGGAGGTGCCGCTGCTGCCGCATTAGCCGGAAAGTTGCTTGGTGGGCATAAATCTAGCAATGGCCACCATGGCAATCATCACGGTGAACATCATTCTGGGCTGATGTCTTTCCTTCCTGGCCATCATGGTCATCACGGCCACCATCATGATCACCATGGTCATCACGGCCACCATCATGATCACCATGGTAATCACGGCCACCATCACGGCCACCATCATGATCACCATCATGATCACCATGGTCACCACCATGATCATCATGGACATCACCACAATCATCACAATAGCTCAAGCTGGTGATGAATGTTTTAAGAGCAAGGTCAATACATGTGGTGGTAAGGGATTGCATCAGGTGCACAACTGTAACTCAAAGTCTTAAATACTTTTGTATTATATTCTTTCATGGTTTAGTCTTTGGGATGAATTAAGCAATTTTCCTAAGATTTCACATTTTCTCAGCTGGACGTTGTGCATGATCCAGCAAAGTCTTGCCTAAAGAAAAATAGATTATCGGCTTATTGAAAACGTTTTGAAATGGAAAACTTGGGTTGCTTTTGCAGAGGAGTCATGAAGGATGTGGCGATTAAATCCTACCTTCAAACTGTAGACTGCCTCGAAACTTGCAGTAAAACCATTGTAATTTCAAGTTAAAACACCGCAGCGGAAAGCTTTTGTGATGAGTCAATTTGCAACGCAACTCGCAACAAATTCCTGTTTTGGCAAACTGTGAACCTCGATTAGAAATTCATATGCACGCGCAATGAAACACTTCTTGAAAGATAATGTGTTGAGAATGGTAAGCAAAAGAGCTCTTGCAGGACTTCGGGCTAAAGCCGAGAAAGGAGAAAAACTAACGATACACCTCGTGCATTGTTCTAGCATCAGCGAACAATTTTGGAGCGAAGGTCAATTTTCTTCCCAATGAATTGAATGAAAGACCTCTTTTTTGTATGTATTACCCAAATGTAAGAGTATGAACAAGTGCTCTTTTAAATTGTTTGTAGAGCGATTCGACATTAATTCATGTCAATCTTTTTTCTCCTGTAGCTGAGATCAAAAAATATAAACTAAACTAAGGCCCGGTTTATGATCGGGTTTTGAACGGATTTTGACATTTATTTTGAATTTTTTTTAAATTTAATTTTTCATAGAAAATAATTCAAAATTTTTATGAAATTAGCTCAAAAGTCTTCGTGTGTTCATGATTCATGGTTCAACAACGATTTTTTAAAACAATTACATAATTTCTATTGGTTTATTGTGATATATTACTGTGTAATCATTACTTCCAATGGAAGGTGGTGTGATCATTTATGGCATGGCAAGCATAATGATGGCAACCTCGTTCAACTTAGCATGGTATCATAAATATAGGCGTAGACAACGACAAGCAATTCCACGACTGGGGCGCTTCAACCCATGGTATCAAGAGGAACTATTCAATGAAGGACGATTTATTGGGCTTTTTCAAATGGGACGTCAAGATTTTTTTGCATTAGCATCAAGCCTCACTTTACATGTCAGCAACGGATCTCATCAAGATATAAGGGGACTAACATTAGAAGAAAAATTGGGTGTCACCCTTTATCGACTTGGCCATGGAAGCTCTTATGAAACTGTGGGTCATTTATTTAATATTGGTAAGTCAACGGCTTACAAGGCGTCACAAGAAATTGTTCAAGGGATATTGGTTGTTTGGCATGATATAACCATAACATAAGTGTGCAATTGTTTGATACATGTATAAAAATAACGAATTGCTTTTGGTGTGGAATAGATTGCCAAATGTAGAAAATGAGGCGGAGTGGGAGGCAATCAAAGAATCCTTCAAACAACACCAAGGACTCACGAACATTATTGGGGCCATTGATGGGACCCATATACCTATTATTCCACCACCAAACAATGAGTGGAAGTCATATGTAAATCAGAAGGGTTGGCATTTGATTGTATTTCAATGCATTATGGATGGGCATGGTAATTTTCGCAATGTAAGTTCTGCCAAATAAATTTAATGGGAACGTATTAGTCAATATGCTTATAATGTTGAGGTAGGTATATGGAGGTCTCCCTGGGTCAATTCATGATAGTCGTATATTTCGTAAATCACAAATAGGACAAGATTTAATCAATGGAATTGCACGATTCCCACCAAATTGCCTATTGATTGGCGATTCAGGATATTCGTCAAAATTACCCATTCTAACACCTTCGCGTAATCAGCAAGATGTGGAACATATGCATTTCAATAAAATGCATTCGTCGACACGGTGAGTAAAACTTGATTTTCCTTAGTCAATATGCGTAATATGATAAATGAATAATTTCTGAACAGTATAGTAGTAGAACAAGCATTTGGGCAATTGAAAAATTGTTTTAGGTGTTTGTTGAAACCACAAGCGATTTTACCCTTGCATACAGGAAAGGTGACAGTAGCATGTATGATTTTACACAACATATTAAACAAACAAGGGGCGAGGTTTATAATAACGCGTGATGGATAAAGTGGAATGGAAAGGTGGATATCAAGACTTGGTAATTATAACAAATGTAAGTTCATTTTTGTCAGCTAAAAACACTAAGGAAATTATCAGTGGGCAAAAACATTGATTATATTGTTGCACAAAATGTTAGGAAAGCGATCTGGATTAAGATCACTATGCACAAATAGGCTGTTTAAAGGTGGGCGGTATGTATATCTATGCAATTGCAGAGACTTGGGATTTATTTGGGGGAAATCAGGATGGCGTATTGAGTCGTGTGGGAGGTTTGTTTCCTTGGAGGCTTATGTTATTGGTTAAATCTAATTCACATATGATCACCAATTGATTTGTATTAACTCAATCGCAATGATAACCAAACACATAAAAATTAATAATGACTGATCCAAGATAAGACCCAAAAAGAATAGTTTAAAGAATGCTGCATGCAAATGGTCCTTGTGATTATGAGGAGCCTTGGACTCACTTATTATAATAAATCTAATAAGGTCTCCTCAAGTTTGTTCAATTCGGCGAGGTAATCTTGTTTGAGGCGATTGAGCATTTGATCACGCAATGCATGATTCACGTTTAATTGAAGTATGTCCGCATTGCGTAAGTCTATTTGCCTTTGGAGAAAGGCGTTATCATCTGCTATCATGGCCAAATGACGTATTTGACGTTGAATACTCTTGATCAGCTCTTCTTTGCCAGAATCATGGGACTCTTCAGAGGCTTCCTTTGAAAGACAATTTTTTGATGAGGAATCTTCCATTATTAATAGGCGATGAATTATATTGTAGCTTATTCTATATCTCAAATCACAATTGCGATTTGGAAGAGAGTACTTAAGAGAACCCTGTATTACTTATTGTGAGTGATATCTAAGAGAGTTTCTTTAGCAAATAAGGGGCGAGGTTGAAGTTTCCCATTCTTTTATAGTGAGCCATCCGATGTTATAGCCCATTCCAGTCGGTATTACAAGGACCATGGCGGTCATTGGCTTTTGCACATTGCTCGTAAATCTCTCCATCACCACACAGGTGATTAACATATTATGTCATTTCTTCTTCTTTGTGCGGATGTCCTCATCTGCCAAATTGTGTTAAAAAATCGCCTGATTTCTAAGAAGGCATCTGGCTCATTTATTTTCATGGCAGATACATCCGACCAGTTTATCATTTCATGGAAATCCAAATCTGCAGGTTACAAGCCACCAAATAAAAAGATATTTATGAAATCTACATATATTAATGCTTGTAATACAAACCATATGCCTATTTGCCATTTTCCTTTGCAATGTCCCGCTTCAACAACATCTTCATGTCACTCACTTGCCCCTGTTACATAAAATCATCGCCATTAAACAAATCTCTTATTCCTTTTTTGGTTGCCTGGTAAGTATTACTTACTTTGCTGATTCCTCATACCCTTGGTAATTGATCTTGGTCAATACCAGTCACCTTCGCAAGTAATGTCATCATGAACATGTTCATTTGATCATTGCGCGCCTTTTCTTCTTTACGCCGCTCCTCTTCCCGTTCTAAGCGTCTTTCTTCTCTTGCGTCTTCCCGTGCCCTTTGCAATCGATTGTGTTCATCTGCTCGTTCTTGCCCATTCTGTAGCATGAGCATGAGAGGACTTAACATGCTCTGCATGTTACTACTCATGTTACTCATGAATGAACGATCCCGGCGCGTAGTATCCATTCTCAAGCAGGATGATTGACTTATTGAATCACGCCGTCGCAATCCACTTATTGATGGTCTTTGGGATGTTGAGCTTACCGGACGAAGTGAAAAGATGTCTTCATTATGCCTTATTTCGCCATCCTCATGAGCATCCCGACTTTGTGTATCGTCATTGTCACTTCCTGATGGATCCCCACCGTTGGATATATTATCTTCTTTTCTCTCGTTTTCATTATTTTCTAAGTTTTGGGTATTTCCCACCACCGTCGATTGTTGTGGGAATGCCCCTGATTCCATTCCAGTGGCACTCAAGCCACAGTTATTTGTATTGATCCATTTTAACATTTCATATACCTGTGTATAATCCACATTGTCAATACTTACGTATGCCCTAACATGTCAAAACTGAACCTACCTCCTGAGTCATGTGATCCCGTTGTAATTGTACAAATAGCCCTCCACCACCCGATGCATCGCATGAATCCTTTATAATCTAATAGAAAAGTTTCAGTAGCTGCATTACTATGCATTAATAAAACTTACTAACCCTAAATGTTGTCATCAACGCCTTATACCGCCGATCCAATGTCTCAAATGTCAAATTCTTCAACGTTACATAGTCATGTTTCCGATGTTCATGACTTTTAAAATATTGTGACCACGGGACAAAACCCAGCGATGTACTCTCCATATTTTCAAAATCCATTCACAGTTCCATCATCAAGTCAAGCAACTCCTTAGTACTATCTTCACTCCAAAAGAAATGACTCTTTCGATGCTTCTGCGCCTCTTGATGGGCAAGGCGGCTCTCTGCCTGTTGCAGTCGTTGAGCCTCTGCATTCACTCGTTCATTTTTTTTTTTGTTGTTTCAGTGACCGCTCGTGTTCTTGTTTTTGCCGATGTAGTTGGGCCTCTTCATGCATCCGTCTCTTTCTTCGTTGTCCTGAGGCTTGACTTGGCGTTTCTTCCATGGTCCCTTGACTTTCCATTTGAGTTTCACTGATAGAAATGATGGAGTCCTCTCCATGAATCCTGTTGAACGTAGGTGAATTGGGCGACTCTGGAATATTTTCCTGATGATTAAATAGTGGTCTTGATGCACCTTCATAAGTTGTTACAAGTGAGTTTGGAGTCTCCTCAGTCATCATATCACACGTGAGAGCAATCAATTTGAAGATGAAATATTTAGACAAATTGATAATAAAAATTTTAAGTAAACCTATTTGTTGATGTAATTCAAAACAAGGATCAATTGATTTGAGCTAATTTCATAAAAATTTTGAATTATTTTCTACGAAAAATTAAATTTAAAAAAAATTCAAAATAAATGTCAAAATCCGTTCAAAACCCAATCATAAACCGGGCCTAAGTTTGATGACATGAAAATCACTTTTGAAGATAAACAACTCAAACTAATCTAAAATCTATGTTGCCGTGTTTATATTTTTTTGATTTGAAAGGCTTCTTTTTTTGAAGCTTTTATCATTTTTTTTATTTTCAAAAAAACTAAAAACAGGCCCTGTTTATGATCAGGTTTTGAGGGGGGTTTTGGAATTATTTTGAATTTGTTTTTGATTTAAATATTAGTAGATTTTTAATTTTAAATTATTATTTTTTGTCTTCAAATAATTTCAAAACCTCTAAAGTCAGTTTTGAATTACAATTTTCTCTTAATTTTCTAAATTATGGCCAATCAGTCTCCTGACTCCCAATTATCTAGGCATGAGTCTTTTGAACGACTAGTAGCTCATGAAGACCAAAGCAACCATTCAGAAATTGAAGCAACACCTGGCAATGAAGTGAATGATTTATATACTCAATCAACTAGCCCTTGTGAAGAAGGTACCATTCAAACCTCATCTCAGAAATGCAAGCGTCACACCAGAGAAGAAGCTAAAATACATTGGCAAGGATCTGTCCTTTGAGACTTTGGAATGTTGCTACAAGGCTTTGATGACAAAATCTCATGTGAGCAACCTAAAAATCCAATTTTCTTCTTATTAGTGGCTAATGTAAATTACTAAATTTCTTAGATTATCAAAGATTCACGCAAGGCCACCAGAGGAGGTTGTTTTTTGCACAGTTGAAACATCATCACATGACCCATGAAGTATATTTTTTGGGTGTTTACTTACTAGGTGATTCTTATTGATTCTTGGTGTCAAGGTCTATGAATTGTTGAAAGAAGTAAATATGAATAACTCTGCACTTAATGATAATGGCTTGGATTCTTAGTTCTCCGGTTTTCAATGCAATGAAACCAACATTGAGAATGATAGGCCTGATTCCAACGATGCTGATTACCCAAGTGAGGAAGCTATTGATTCCAATGAAAATGAACAACAATCACAAACAAATTTTATTCCCAATAATAATAATAATGTTGAGAAAACTCCAATTCATGGAAAACAAAAGCAAGTAAATACACCATGATTAAGTACTGGATCATCACATCAAAATCAAAATTCATTAAGCCAAAGCCCAACTTTTAGTATACTATCTACAACTAGAATTTGCGAAATACTAAAAATCTCAAACAAAAACATGGAAACAGTAATAAGTCTGTTGATGATAATGATACAGAAAAGTCAATAATCCTCCAAAGAACAAGATCATCTTCAACTAGCTCAAGATGAAAAGAATTTTCAATTACAAAGGTGTCACAACCATGAGTTTGACCCTCCTCCTTGATGGTTGCAGCAATCCAACCTGGAGCCAAGTTGGGGCCAATTGGTCACGTCATATCTTTTATGGCCAATTGGCCCCCTTGGGTGTTCCATGGCACCCACGCCATAACACCTCCCAATGGCCATATCCTGCTGTCATTGGCCCTTTTGGCCAATGCCCACTTCACCAACCCCCAGGCCTTCATCTTTGATTTTGGGCCTGGGGGGTCATTTTGTCTTCTAGGGGCCTCCAGGCCCCCTAGCCATCATCCTTGGATTCAGGGCCACCCCTTTCATTAATGGGGTTTTGGCCTAAATGGCCTTTTTGGGCCATTTAGGCCCCCTACGGTTCCTACGGCCCGTGGGCCGTGATTCACAGTCCACGGTCCATAGGCCATTTAGGCCCCTTTTGGCCTAATCCAATGAGGCCAAAAGGGGGCCAGCCACCTGGGTCCACCTGAGCCATTTTTGGCCACCATTTCCTTGGACCCAAAAGTGACCAAAAACCCCATGGACACCATTTTGGCCATAAATCCCGTAGGACCCAATTCCACCTTTCCAAATCAAGGTCCCAAATCCCAACGCCCATTTCAAAGGAGGATTAATCAGCTCATCAGTCTGACAAGCTATGGTGGCAATCAGAAGACTCTTCAAGGATCCCAACCACCTGTATCTGCAGGAGTTGGGCTGGCACAATTCATTCAGGATTATTCAAGGGGAATTCTCAAGAGGTATTACATCATTTAAATCAGTTGTCAAGGCATCAAGTATTCAATACTCCTTCGGACAACTCAATTCATCCGTACAGGCCTCATTCAATCAACCTGTATGGTCTTGGCCCAATTGGGTCATTTCATATTCCACTGTGGGAATTCCATCACACAGTTCAAATTTCAAGATGGCCAGAACTGTATTTCCTGATCCAGACAATACAGCCATTTGATCCACCTTCCAGGATCAATCTTTCAGTTTTCACATATACCGGCTACCTTTCATCACCTGGTGACTTTTTCCCCAGTTAATTAATATATTGGATTTATTTTTATCCTTATTTTCTTTACCTTATTAAAGTTAATACTGATAATCTTAAGTCAGTCATTAGCACCTTTTTCTCTTTTCTTTCTTTGCCTGTCAGTGGATATTGGTGGTCATATCCTTTACTAATTCCATTGTTCTTTCTGGCAGGTTGAAACAGTGAATTGAGGATTCACTTGGTTGGCTTCTTGGCTTTTGGCTTTCTCTTATCTCTGGCCTCTGGCTTCAATCTTATTATTCTTTGTTATCTTTGGCATATTTGTCCTTTCTCTTATTCCTGCTTAGGAAATATATTCCGTAGTATTTCTTATCATCTTTTGGAGCCCTCCAAGTGAGTTCTTGATTCCTGAGTGCCAGGCCCTCTTGCTTCCATAAGAGCCCCTGTGACAAAAGGAACAGAAAAGAAGAACAAGAAAGGAGTGAAAGGACAAACATAATTATGCTTACATTGTCAGAGGAAGTTGGTGGAGTGACAAATGAGGAGCTAAGTAGTTTGAAGAGGTAAATAATCATTTCCTTTAATGGAAAAAAGGTATTTGGCATTAGTGGAAACTAATAGGGTATAATCTTTTTTTCACACAATGAGGAGATTTTTTTCTTAGATAAATATATCCACATCTGATTGATTTCCTTTGGATTATATACAGGAGTAATTAAAAAACATGATGGCATATTTTTTTGCTTTTTTTGTAACTTTTGATTGGTTTCTCTTATTTGAAGCATAATGAGTAGTATTATACAAATATTTTCCTTGATCAGTATGTAAAGTACACCTATTTAGACAGCATAATCAATAAGTGAATTTTCTTTTTCAATGGAGAATTTCCCTAATAGCCCTAATGATGAAACTTAACCTAAATAAAGCATAAATTTGAGTATGAAAAAAAGGATATCTTGTCCCATTATTCATTATTATATAAAATTGTGGTATGATATTCTCTTTAGTCAAGGTGCCAAAGTCATAACAAAACTGTAATTTTTTGAAATCATTACATAATATCATCTATACATATTTAGATAAATCAATCAGTGCTTAGTATTCCAACATTTTATAATTCATAAATATAATCACCACAGAAAAAGACTGGGGACTTGCATACAGGTCCTTTACAGTATCTTCAGCTTATGTCTGAGTGTATCTCTGAAAGTATCCCTAGTTTAACTCACATTCATTGTATTCTGACATTTTTACTCCCCCTTTAATTTTTATTAATATTTTATGAACCTAATATATACACTGGCAACAAACATAGGTAATGAATCTTATTCAATTTTTGGATTTTGAGAACATTGAAATTCCCTCATGATGCTTATAGTTAGTAGAATAACCTTCAAATCCTCTCATCAATTTAGTTCCTTACAATTCACTTCATGAATGCTTGTGGATTTTGAAAGTTCATCCAGATATATGGGGAGCCTTGAAAAGGAATTCTTTGATACTTGTAGCATTAATTGCTTTTTTGATCTTATTTTCATTCCACTGCCTTGATTTTAATTTATCTTTCATGTTGGCTTAAAGAATGAGGATAACTTAAGAATTAAGAAATTCTATTTACCAGAATGCTTGTTTTCAGATGAATCAAAAATTAAGCTTTAATTGTGTTCACACAAGGATAATAATAAGTAATGATGAATTTGAAAATTATAATGGAAATTATTTTGAGGGAATCCTGTCCAAATTTAAATTAAAAATGGGTGTTCCTCCTTCAAATTATGAATATTTTGGATAAATAAGATCCAATAATTTTATAATAAGTAAAATACCTCTCCTTGAGTGATGATCATCATCATAGAAATTGGTGAAAATTATTGGAAAAGATTTTTCCATACAAATTAATCTTAATTTATGAGAATAATGTTTCAAAATAAAATATGGATAAATAATAAACTTGAAGATCTTCAAATAGTGAGCCAATGGCCTTCAACATGATTTAATGAATACTTTTGAAATTAGATTCTTGAGAATTTCTCCAAGGGAAAAATGAACAAAGTATAGGAATAATTTGATGAATTAAAAAAAGATTGGAAAGGGGTTGCATGGGCCACAAATGAAAACCTTTGTCCAGTGCTGGATATATCTTGGAGGGAACTCCACATTTGGAAAGGAACTTGTCTCCTCATAGATAATTTCTTTTAAAATCAAAATCCAAGGATTTGGGACAACAGTAATAAGAAATTTAATTGATCTGCAGATTTGGAATATATTTATGTCCATTAATAAACTAAGTTTCAAAATATAATTCATTTTTTACACTATCAAGAAAAATTTAGGGGCTAAATCTTTAGCTTATCAAAATCACTTACAAAATCACTGGGGGTCTTTCCACTATATAACCCATGCAATCCTATCATTTAGGTTCCATTTGTCCTAAAAATTCATATCACACTGATATATTAAATTTTCATTCTAAAAATTTAGAGTATGATTTCAATATTTTGTCTTGGGTTTTTTATTATTCGAATTGAAAAAAAAATCAATATTGAACAATCCTTTCCAACCTCTCTGAGCTCAGTAATATTCAGAAGAGTATTTAATTCTATTCATATACTATTAGAATCTGACTTAAGTCATCTTGGGAGCCTTAATTCTTTCCAGAGTTTCCATCTGGGTCCACTGCTTGATATTTTTGGAGGAGTGGCTGAAGGCTTGAATCCTGAAACATATAAAAAATACAAAAACAATAATAAAGTGCTTTTTATAAATTCTTTCATAAATTTCAAGAATAAAGATAAAAATATCCTATTACATGGATGTGTTTTTGTGGATAAAGGGAATATTTTCCAAACAAGAGAGGCTTTCAAGAATGCAAACATGGCTCTGAGGCATATTGGAAACTATAGCTCACCTTTATTTATTGATATTCCTCAAGATTGTGATCTTTATAAAGCTTCCAACAATACAAGTTTAACTAGTTCTGTTAATTCAATACCTAATTGTAAAACCAATCTTTCATTGCACCAAATCCAGGGTATTTCCTTTCTTTTAAATATTGAAAATAATATGGAAAAAATTTGTGAAAATTTATGGAAACATCCAGATAGCTTATGGATTAAAAACGTTTTTTCTAATGCTGTTGAAAATGGGCTGATACCACAAGATATTATGTGCAAAAGTAGGGGTGGAATATTGGCTGATGATATGGGACTTGGAAAATTGTTGACAACTTTATGCTTGATTAAAAAAACACAACATGAAGCAATCAAGTACTCAAAAATATCTAAGGACCATGTCCCAGTTACTTTGATCATTGTACCACTTTCTACTTTGCATAACTGGGAGAATAAAATAAGGCTACATTTTCATGATGGTAGTTTACCATATTCAATATTCCATGGTTCCAATCGTAATTTCATTTCATTCCAAAATTTGAAGCAGAATGCAATTATCATCACCACATATGATGTTATTGCTGGCTATAATGTTGATGATCTTCATGGGATGAGAATAAATCCTCTGTTGGTGAATTGGTTCAGAATAGTGTTGGATGAAGCACAGTAAGCTTCTCTGTGGGATTCTTAAATAAAAAAGTACTGAAATTTTTACATCAATTAGCTACATGAAGGAACAATCTACTCATAGATCATTCACAATATTGAATTTGAAATCTGAAAGAAAGTTATGCCTCACAGGAACACCATTACAAAACAATCTTTGGGATCTTCATAGTCTGTTGAGGTTCTTACAAGTAGAACCATGGAATCTCAAGCCTTTATGGGAAAATTGCATAATCAAACAAATATCATCTGGGAATAAAATGGCAATCCAATCATTACAGCTTATAATACAAACACTCACCTTGAGAAGATTGAAAGCCAACCTACTGGATCTTCCCAAGAAAGTGCAACATGGATTTGGAATTGAGATCTTTGAGCCATGGAAAACACTTTATTTCAAAAAGCATGAAGAGTTTAGTGCATTGTATGGAAAACAGAGGTCCAAAGCAGTTCAATGGGATTCATCAGGATTTTTCTCCCGATTATCAGATTTGAGGCAGCTTTGCAATCATCCAGCACTAATAGAAAGGGAAGAAGGGGGAAGGAAATATACCTGGAAAGAAGGATCCAAAGTGGTGAATCTTGTTAGCCATCTCAAGGAGTTTTTTCAGAAGGAGCCAGGCTTAAGATATCCCAAAGCATTTGTTTTTTCAGAATACAAAAGGTTTCTTGATATGTGAGCTCAAATCCTTCTACTACCTGTCATTTGAATGATTTTATTGATCAAATATTGTAAAAAGTACTGAAATTGCACTGGATGAAAGTGGAATATCCAATTTGATGATGCATGGAATGCTCAAAAATGATCAAAGGATACAAATCCTTGAAGAATTTAGAAAAAATACAAATTCTCAAGTTCTTCTTACAACAAAAGGCACAGGTGGTGTTGGCATTGATCTAAGATGTGCTCAAAATGTCTATATAATGGTAAGACAGTATTTACATACACTTGAAGCTTAATCTAATATTATTCCACTTACTTAAATTAGGAACCAGGTTGGAACCCTTCAACTGATGAGCAGGCAGTTGATAGGCTTTATCAGCTAGGTCAAAAGAAAGAAGTTCATGTATTTCACTATATAACTGTTGGTAGTATTGAGGTGAATATTCAGCAAGTTAGAAGGAAGAAACAGCAGCTTCAGATGTAAGATAGTTTATACTCAACCAATATTTATCTTTTTTAGTAGCTAAAAATTCTTTATTTCATTTCAGGTTGAGCATTGGACATTTAGGTACTGTGGATCATGAATTGGAAAAATTGATTGTGGAAACAATAGAAAAATCATGAATTATTTTTTTAGGTTTCAGATAGTTGAAGTAAACGATGAATATATATACATGGATTTGCTTGTAACATTAGCTTCTCATCATTAGTAAGCTTGGAAATATAATCATTTGAATAAAGATTTTCTGGAAGTCCAATTGGAACTTTGGCTTCTTTCTCAAAAATACCACTTTGTACTCTTCTGCTTTCCAAGACATTTGGAACCCTATTGAATTTACTTTTTTGAATTTGCTTTTGAATTAATAGATAATCTAATTGACTTGCTAGCTTTGAGAATAAAGCTGACCTCCAAGGGGACTTTAGTTTTATTAATGATCCATTTTCATCTTCAGTATCAGAGCAGCATCGTGGCTCATCAAATATGGAAGCTTCATCTTGATTAACGTTCAATGATAGCAATGTCTCTGAGCGATTTTATGATAACTGAATATTAAATAACATCAATTGGTGTAAAAATCAATCACAAATAAAATGAAAACATACTTTTTGAGGCCACCTTGATTTCTGCTTCTGACTGACTTTTTTTGAAAGTGCTTCAGGAACCAATTTATCTTTCTTAAGATCCTCTTGTTTCCCTCTGAACCAGCACATTAGTATTAAAGACTTATTATTATGTGTATTATCCTTTGGATTTATCAGGAATATTTTCAATTCTCCTTGTTCGTGTAGATAGTTCCAGTGCTTGAGAGCAAATTTTGCAAATATTTGATTCCATTTTGATTCCCAACATTGATTCCAAGCAAAGGTTGACATTGGGAAACCTGATTTGAAGAGATCCTCTAGAAAAATAGTTTTGTACATTGGTGAAATTAATATTCTGGGGTGTATAGATGGTCTATCCTCTCCTGAGCTGTGATTATGGGGATTTGTAATTGGATTATCAGTGCAAGAAAAGGGTAATTTCTCAACAGTTTTGAGACTTTCTTCTGATGGAAGAGATTTCCAACTATTTATATCAGATGAAGATTGGAAATAGTTGATTTACATGATCAACCAGCATAATTGATGTATAGATCTTGATATTGCACTGGTAGGTAGTGGGATGATGGGATGTAATATCTTGTTGATCGTCCTGTTTGATTGGGGTATAGAGGTCTCAAAAAAGTAATGTGAAGCTTTAGGCATAGTAAAACAGGTTAATTAAAGTCAGATTTCTGGGTATAGGTGGAAGAATCAAGAGAAAGGCACCTATTTATCATAAATGATAGGATTCTGGAGCCCGGTAGTTATTTCTTACAGTTTGAATGAGCCTGAAAAAAGCCATCTTGTGTAAAAGGAGCTTATTTGGGAAAGTTAGCAATGAGGTATCAGGTGAAGCAAAGTAATATTAGCAAACTCAAACATGAATTGAATAAAAATCACCCTGTTTTGAAAGAATAAAATTAAATTACAGAAAAAACTGATCAAATTAATAAGGTGTTTATATTGGCGTAATCAGGGAGATCTAGTACAGGTTGTCCTTCTATGGTATTTTTTTCAAGCCATGCCTCACTGAAGTCCAATACTAAACATTTTGCCACTTCCAATTTTTTTGGAGCAGTGGGAACAAATTCATGGGTTTTTGAGAAAAATGCCTTGTTAAAAATATCCAAAATATATGCATTTGTTCTCTTCCAAATAGGCTCATAAGGCCTTTCCTTAGCAATAACACTATCAGTAACTTCAATCATCTGCAATGCTCCCTTAGCTGAGCTTTTTCTCCAATCTCTTGAGCAAACCATTAAGCCTCTTACCCCAGAAGCAAGAAATGAAGCTAAAATATGATAGCAGGGCTTAAATAAGCCTATTTTTGATTGGAGCTCTGATAAGGTCTTAAGGTGTTCTTTGGAACTTTTATGAGTGAGCACAAATCCATCAGGAATATTGACTGGAAGAACTTTTGAATGTGCTAGTATCAGGACATATGAGATCATAAGATGTAAAATGGAATCATTGAAAGATATTAAGCTATTCATTCCATAATGAATTGGCTGGTTTTCCTCCTTTTCATCAAGGGTATTTTCAATTTGAGCTGAATGGGATGGTCTTGTGCTGAGGCAGGACACTAGAAATTCCAGGCTGAGTCTTTGAACTAACAAGGGATCATCTTCTGTTGATTTCGTGATTTCAAACTTTTCAGGTTGTATGAGATCTTGTGCAGAAACCGATATTGACTCCAGTATTAGATTGGCCCAGAACTGTTTCTTTTGAATATTAGGGACAAAGAGGGATTGTGCCAATTGAAAGAGTGGTTGATGTGATTTGGGAATTTTTTGAATTGAGATTTTAGAATCCAAAGTAAAGATAGGGACATTCCAAGCATCAGGATCATTGAAAGGATCATATTTCTTTGGTGAAAAGATATCTAATCCTGAAAAAAGCAAGTAAATATCAATTTTCTGGATGAAACATGAATGAATGTCTTTTGTATTTACCAGATTTATCCAAATCCACTAGCCATTTGGTAATGCTAAGAGATCCAAGACTTTGAAAGTGTATTCCTTTGGGTAGTTTGGTAGAAAATGGCCTTTGGGGAATTTCCTGGAATCGTTCTCTTACTAGATTTTTAACATTAACCTGGCATTTCTTCCATGAGGATACAGAAAGTGGCTGATAATGGCTGATTTTTTCTTCAAAGTGATCTGAGTGAATGGGATTGAATAATCCGGATTGAGGAAGCGTTTTCTTCTTTTGAGATGCTGAAGGCTCTTCATTACTGGTTTGCTTTACTTTTGAGGTTGATGGGTTGTTATCTAGAAGTATGAAATTGGAGTTAGGTTTTTCTTTTGAGTGTTTGGTAGATGTAGGTTGTATCAAGGGCTCCTCTATTTTTGATTTTGCTTTTTTTCTCATGGTGGAAGCTGGAAAACTTTGTATATTTGATTGATAATTTTGAGAAATACTATTAAATTCAGGGCTGGAATTTGACGTGGATAGGGCTTTTTCAAAATCATTTTGAGGTTGGAATAGTCCTGGTTCTATATTTTGAGAATCTGACTGGTTTTGTGGGTGTGATTTCTCAGTATCATAATTGCATTCCAATTTCTAAGAAAGAAATGATTCAGGGAATATAGTTTAATCTTTGAGTAAAGCCTAAATAAAATATTTAAACATACTTCTTGATTCTTTTCCTTTACACTTTGATAAATTTTGGCCTTTTTATTACTCATACTAGAAGGAGATATGAAATACCTCTTTATTGATGTTTGGGAGGATGCTGAAATAACAACCTTGGCTTCAGGGGGTAATGATCCACCTAGCTGTACACCTAAATTATGATTTTAATTCCAATCAAAAATGGCTCCATATGGGGGAAAGCTGGAAAAACATACGATACAGATCATCTTCAAGTATTTTGGAGACCTCTTGAATTTTTTTTCTTGCATATTCAGGAAAGTGAGTCTCGCAGGTAGCAAGCTTGAGAGAAGGAAGAAATTTGGAGATTTTGGATATGAATTCTGATTTTCAACTTGCTTTGGCTCTATTTCAAGTAATGGATCCATTTTGGAGCAGTGATTATTTGAAATTGACTGAGGGTTAATTATTATAAATAAGTTTTTAAATTTATTTTTGAAATGAAATTGAAAAAAATAGAAGGTGGGCATTCTTTATAGTGTTCAAGACAGATTGTACTATTATGGAATGTAGGATTTTGGGAAGGCATATACAATGATAACTTTGGATAAATGTCAATATTTTTGTTTGAGCATTTCTCAATATATAATAGCTTGGGGACAAATGAAAACCAAAGCAGGCATATATAAGAGGCTTATATATTAAATAATGTTGAGAACCTATAGCACAGTTCAGCTTTGAAAACATTAAATAAATAACAAATTTTTGACTGATGGTCATAATTGTGAAAACCCACATTGTGGCTAAATTGTAAATTCTTACAATTGGTGACTTTTTAAAATATTTTAAATCATGTTTTCTTTTGAATTACATTTATTACTAAACTCTAAGCTTGGCAAACATATAGGACACTTCAGCTCTCAAATACACTACAAAGATACTCATTTTATGACTGCCAGTAATTATTTTGAAAGGCATCTTTTGAATTCATTATTAGTTCACTCAATTGGTGAATGGTTAAAATAATTTATCTATAATTATATTTCCAAATACATCTATTACAAAACTCTAAGCTTGGATACAAAAAGGGACTAGCCATTATTCAGGATTCATACAATTATGACTACTTGAACCAGCTTCAATTCCACTGAGAGAAGATCTTCCTGGCCTCTGTATGATGTGATGTCCCCTTTTTGTCTTGGCCTCAATCTCTAATAAAATATTTTGGAGTCCAATCGGTTCTTTTACCAGTAAGTGGTTTCTTTCAACTTCTGAAATTGTGTTTAAGTATATTGTGGAATAACAATCTAAAGGTAAGCAATGTGGGACATTAGTTAAATCAGAATTATAGTCTAATTTCTCTCCATCCCTATGAAGCATACATTGAACTCTATTCTTTTCAAGCTGGGTTTTGGCACCAAGGGTCATTGCTAGATCCAATTGCCTTTTACACAAGGTCAAAGCTTCACTACGCCAAACTCCAACAAGTCTTTTTGGTGCTTTCCCCAAGTCAGAATTATCCTCTACATCTGAAGTTGCTTTTATATCAGTATATATTGCAGAGAAATCATTGTTTTGAGGGAATAATTGACGTGCTATTTTGAAACGGGCAGCTGTAACCTAAGGATGAAAGTAATATTAGAGTTTGGTGTATGTCTAACAAAAGAATAAGCACGTACATTCTGCCTCCCTCTAGTGTTTTTGGATTTCTTAGCTTTTTGAAATTTAACCTCCTCTGCAGCCTTGCCAAGTTTTGAAAGCTTTTTCATTTCTTTACCCCTTCCATTGACCCAACGTTCAATTAATAGGTTTAGTTGATCAGGATTGTTGATATTTAAGCTGGGTTGAGTCTGGCTCCAATTGAAAAAATGTTTGGAGATAATTTCACCTATGGCTGCATTCCAAGTGGAGTTATTGAATGAGGTTCCCCATTGGAAGGTAGTTCTCTTGAGGCCTACTAGCTGGCATTCCTTTTCACAAGCATGCTTTTCAACTATTGAGACCTTGATCTTGTTATTGAGAACATCACGACTTGGTTTAAATTCAGGTGGCTGCAATCGTTGAGATATAGAGGTGATTTCTTGTTTGACCAGAATTTTGCGCTCACTAATTGGATGATCTCTCAGTCCATATTCAAAGGTTTCCAAATGGGTCTTGATGTGTTTAGCTCGATTTTTGACCCAATGAATATGAAGTTCCTCTTCATCATTGGTAGGATTTGGTGGGAAGTGATCTACAGAAGGTGGCATACCCATTAAGAAGTAAATAAATTCTCGCAAGTGGACTGATTTGGTGGATGCCTGACTTGGAAGATTGTTCTTTGTTACCAATCTTGTAATGCGGTGATTTCTCCCTTGCAAAATTCTCTTATTATTTTTAGCCCGTTGTTGGTCCTCTTCTTGTTGAATCCGGAATTCTACTCCAACAACTGAAAACCAAATCATTTAGTAATTTTCAATCAGCTTTAGGAAAGATACTCACCACCGGATGTTATTTCCTCTTGTCCCTCCTGACTGGCATTCTGTGCAACGGCATCCTCTATTCCAAGTCTTTCCAAATCTTGCAGAAAGATGGATTTCTGTCCAGTAGAGTCAGTATGGATGCTTTCATGGTTTTCTTCATCTGAGTTAATTATTGAGTCACCCTCTGTTGGTGGGTTTTGTGATGAGGATCCAGAATTTTCTCTGTGGAATGCGGAGGGGGAGCCACCCATTGCATTGGAAGACATTGTAATATCAAATTAAAGAAGTGGAGTTAAATTGAGGAAAATGAGGTAATTATATCAAAGAAAGTTTGAGGATGTTAAACAGAGTTGGAGTAAGGATTCAACATATGAGAATGAATTTGGTGGATGAGAGAGCTCAGGAAAGCTTAAGGCAGTTTGGTGAAGTGGAAATACAGACATTTTTGGTGGAGAAGAGATAGTTTATATAAAAATTTGTTCAAACCTGTTCTATCCAGCACCAAAAAGCCAAATTATGTCTTGAAAGATGTTTGGGAGGCTTAAATATGGTAGATTGACAATTTAAATCTCTTTTAAAAGGGATTGGAGTGAATTTTTCTAAAAAAAACTTCATTTAATAGCATATAACAATATCAACAAAGGAAAAAGTATTGTTTTTCCTCCAAAGAAATCTTTAGTGAGCATTGATAAGGAAACCTAAGGCTGAAAGGGGTGCGGTGCTTCAATCACCTATCCATTGCTGGCAAGGTTTGAAAGGAAATGGTAAGAAACTGTTCAAATATATGAGATAATGAGTGGCAGTCCACTGAATCACTTACTGATGAATGTAGAGATACCAAGCAGAGTGTAGCCTGATAAATTCCAAAGCTTCCAGGAGGATTCTTGCGGCTTGCAGCATGACCCAAAACTGATTGAGAGTTGATGATTATGGCATCCTCTGTCTGGTCCAATAGAATAGAACAATTGAGATCTGGAAAAAGATGGAAAGGGTCTTTTTCTATTTCATTATTTTCAAGCTTCTTGAAAGGTTTGATTATTAGCCACCATATTTCAGGATCACCTCCAACTAATGTGACAATATTATCAATATGGCCCAATGATTTCGCATTATTAATGCTATACTCTATGATACTGTCTTCAACATGTGATTTTACATTACAATACCTTTTTTTTCAAAAATTATTGACTTTTTGCATTCAAAGAGGTTTACAACATCCCTTAAATCTCTTGAAACTAGTAGTTTCCACTGTTCAAAAATATCATCATGCAATTGAATTGTATGACTGGTACTGATATTTTTTGATTGATGCAGAGAAATGAGGGGATTGTTCCTACCAACTCTTTGTTGAAGATTAGGCAATTTGGAAATCCATTGATATTGTACTTTAGATATCCATATTTTCAGTATTGTTTGGGAGATCTCAGCTACAATTGGTTATATATGGGTAAGTATTGTGAGGGTGATTTTTTGACATATAGATATATAATTCAAACTCAACATGGCTTATTATTCCATGGTATGTCCCCAAATATATGGTTCATTCTTTCATATGCCCACACAGCTAAGCTTCTTAGTGGCCCTAGCTCCTTGATAACCTTTGGTAAATGTTGTGTTAGGTGTAGATTAGGTTTGAAGTTTATCATTGACCAACCCAAACGAAGTGTTTGACAATAGATCTTTGTAGTACTTTCAATCTTATCCAGGTCTTCTTCATGAATGCTTGTCCTGAGTAACATGTTTGTTAATGTAACTAATGAAATTAGTGATTTGAGTAGAAGATCCTTATGGAGGTAGTTCCCTGGGCATTTTACCCTTTCCTCCCTGTGAGGTATTTGTGAACTCCATAGTGGTACAAGTGCCAATGGTAAATACAATGTCATCAAGATTTGCCACTCCGCTGCTTTGAGTGTCTGAAAGTTTTTGAAACCAAATTTTCTGGGTAGACGAGAAAACCATGATGGGACTTTTGTTTGATCAATGACTTTTTGAAGTACCTCTAATTCGTCTTTTTTTAATCTTGGAGTTTCATCCCCCATTGGATTTAAATCCTGATTATCATCAGAAGATAAATCAGAAGGAACCAATGAATCACTACCATGTGTAAAAGGTAATAAGTTGAGTACTGTAGAAGTGGCTGTCTGGGATCTAAGGAAATACCTGGAGTTTGAAGTTCTGTTGCTTTTTGCAGTTTGATCACTTTTGGTCCTGGAGGCTTCACTAGAGCCTTTGTGCCTTTGGGATGTACGAGGTTGAATGCGGGCAAGATTAGCTCTTCTAAGGTTTTGTTTCTTGGGTCTACTTGTTTTTTCAGAATCATTGTCATCTTCATTTTTCCTTTTTCTTGGTCGCCCCAATAAACAAAAAGGATATTTGGATGGATTTGAGGGTGCCAAAAAACTTTGCTTTTTCCTTTGAAGCTCTAACTCGTGACCAGCCAACCCCACCTTGAGGAATGATATGCAATAGTCTTTGATATCCCCTAAAATCAAACAATGCATAATATCTATGCCACAAAAGTCAATTGGTCTCCAGTAATCTAGCTTATTTAGAATACTCCACCGGACACCATGTGATTTTACAAATTCATCTTGTTCCTTTTTGGCTTGAAGTTGGAGCCATTCATTTGCCTTGGAAATATGATTTTCATGTGTGCTTGTTTCAAATTTTGAAATATCTATTTCATTGATATCAACCCTTGTAATATTACAAAAGGAGCAAAATCAATTGGCCGAATGAGAGGAAAATCCAGCCACTTTACATAGAGCAGGAAGATCTGCTATTAAAGGTAATAAAGCCACTCTAATAAGTCTACCCTGTGGAAAGTTGTGGGTATTGGAAAACCAAATACCATTCCATAACATTTGAAGCTCAATCACAAGAGGCTCCAAGATTGAATTCATTTGATCAAGAGATGGCTCTTTGGGACCCGGAATTATTGCATACAAAAACATGTTCTCCTCTTTGTGAAGTTCACTTGGAGGAAGATTCAAACAAGTGAGAAGGATTGACCCAATTGAAATGGATTTTGCAGTCCCTTTGTTACTGAATGGATTGAACCCATCTACATATAAGCTAAATATCAAATTACCTGGTCTACTTATGAATGCTTGTTTACTACGTGGGGAAGGTTTGAATGTGTTCCAAATTTTGCTATTCCAAATATCAGAAATAACTTTAGGGTCTGTTTGAGAGTTATGGGTATTGTGAGCATTTAATAGCTTTTCAAAGCCAGGAATCCACATATGGGAGGCCAACCATTTTTGCAAGGACTGGTATGTAAAGGTACAGATTGGTTTTTGAAGTGAAGTATAATTCTTGTCATCAGTTTTAAATAAAATAGAAACACATTCTTTTCTTGCAAGAGATCCTAATTTGACAATGGAGGAAGGAAAAGGTTGAATAAATTTGGATGTACACTTTTTGTTGATGTGCCCCATTGCAGTCAGATCATACAAACTGAAGCATTCTGGACAGCAAATCTTTTCTAAAGTCCATGGATATGCCCAGCTGAACCAAAATAGTTTCAATTGAAAGTGGAATTTCTTTAGCAATGGATAATCCATCAAAATTGAATTTCTCTCCAAGGCTAGTTATCTTTTCCCTTTCTGATAGAAGAAATTCTTTGATACTATTTCTGGACATTCCATTCTTGAGGTATAGGCTGGAAGCTTGAACCAAAACTTTAAGAGAATGAGAGTTGAAAAATTTAAAGGTCTTGTCTTCATATTTTTTGGTATCAAAAAGTAAATTTCTTTCATTATTCTGACGACATATCTGTTCAATTTGAGAGCATTCATGGGTTTTCTGTGTTGGCTGTGCCAAAATATTGTGGAAAATTAGATTGAAGTAATGTTGAATAATTGAAATGAATGAGGGAAAGAGTACTTACATTTTCAATATTTTGGGCTAAAACCATCTGATCAACCAAAGGCTGGGGTCTCCTGAGTTTGTACAGTTCCAATTGATGTGTCTTCCACACTGGGTCAGACATAGGTCTTCCATGCTGAACAATATTGTTCAAATCTTCATAATATTGATTGTGACAGCCAAGCTCGTGACAAGTGCAAATTTTTTTGGGGCGACCCATTTTTTGCACCATGAAAATTTGTGGGGAATGAGCAAAAAGGGCCCAGAAATTGATATGGAGTAGGGCGGTTATGAGGAATGTTTTGGGGGGCAAAGTGGACACAAGAATAGCTTTATTTATATTTGAGCATCTTTGATTTTGCAAACATAGAAGCAAATTATGCCCCTATAGACTTCATTCAGATACAGGTTTTTCTGTATCTGAGTGGGTCTGATGAAATTCCCAAGAGACAGACCAATTACGGCCGTAATTGGATGGCAAGTGGTACAAATTATGACCGGCGGTCATAATTTGACCACCTGTGTAAAATTACAGCCAAAGCTGTATTGTGCCTGGACCTCATTCAGATACAGTTTTTTCTGTATCTGAATGGTTCTGATGGGATTTCAAGGAGACAAACCAATTACGGCCGTAATTGGGCTGCAAGTGGTACAAATTATTACCGCCGGTCATAATTTGACCAGCTGTATTGTCTCTGGACCTCATTCAGATACAGGTTTTTCTGTGTCTGAATGGGTCTGATTGGATTTCAAGGGGACAAACCAATTACGGCCGTAATTGGTTTGCAAGTGGTACAAACTAATTACGGCTGTAATTCGTTTGCAAGTGGATCCAAATTATGCCCGCCAGTCATAATTTGACCACCTGTATATGATTACATCCAAAGCTGTATTGTCTCTGGACCTCATTCAGATACAGTTTTTTCTGTATCTGAATGGGTCTGATGAAATTCCCAAGAGACAAACCAATTACGGCCGTAGTTGGTTTGAAAGTGGTACAAATTATGACCGGCGGTCATAATTTGACCACCTGTGTATGATTACAGCCAAAGCTGTATTCTTACTGGACCTCATTCAGATACAGTTTTTTCTGTATCTGAATGGGTCTGATTAAATTTCCAGGAGACAAACCAATTACGGCCGTAATTGGTTTGCAGGTAGATCCAAATTATGAACGCCGGTCATAAGTTGACCACCTACATATGATGACAGCCAAAGCTGTATTCTCTCTGGACCTCATTCAGATGCAGTTTTTTCTGTATCTGAATGGGTCTGATTAAATTTCCAGGAGACAAACCAATTACGGCCGTAATTGGTTTGCAAGTAGATCCAAATTATGACCGCCGGTCATAATTTGACCACCTTTATCTGATTACAGCCAAAGCTCTATTGTCTCTGGACCTCATTCAGATACAGTTTTTTCTGTATCTGAATGGGTCTGATGAAATTCCCAAGAGACAAACCAATTATGGCCGTAATTGGTTTGCAAGTGGATCCAAATTATGACCACCTGTGTATGATTACAGCCAAAGCTGTATTGTCTCTGGACCTCATTCAGATACAGTTTTTTCTGTATCTGAATGGGTCTGATGGGATTTCAAGGAGACAAACCAATTACGGCCGTAATTGGTTTGCAAGTGGGACAAACTATGACCGGCGGTCATAATTTTACCACCTGTATATGATTACAGCCAAAGCTGTATTGTCTCTGGACCTCATTCAGATACAGTTTTTCCTGTATCTGAATGGGTCTGATTGGATTTCAAGGAGACAAACCAATTATGGCCGTAATTGGTTTGCAAGTGGTACAAACTAATTATGCCCGTAATTCTTTTGCAATTGGATCCAAATTATGACCGCGGGTCATAATTTCACCACCTGTATATGATTACATCCAAATCTGTATTGTCTCTGGACCTCATTCAGATACAGTTTTTTCTGTATCTGAATGGTTCTGATGCGATTTCAAGAAGACAAACCAATTACGGCTGTAATTGGGCTGCAAGTGGTACAAATTATGACCGCCGGTCATAATTTGACCAGCTGTATATGATTACAGCCAAAGCTGTATTCTCTCTGGACCTCATTCAGATACAGTTTTTTCTGTATCTGAATGGGTCTGATTAAATTTCCAGGAGACAAAACAATTACGGCCATAATTTGTTTGCAAGTGGATCCAAATTATGACTGGCAGTCATAATTTGACCACCTGTATTCTCTCTGGACCTCATTCAGATACAGTTTTTTCTGTATCTGAATGGGTCTGATGAAATTCCCAAGAGACAGACCAATTATGGCCGTAATTGGTTTGCAAGTGGTACAAATTATGACCGGCGGTCATAATCAGACCACCTGTGTACAATTACAGCCAAAGCTGTATTTTCTCTGGCACTCATTCAGATACAGGTTTTTCTGCATCTGAATGGGTCCGATGAAATTCCCAAGAGACAAACCAATTACAGCCATAATTGGTTGGCAAGTGGTAGAAATTATGACCGGCAGTCATAATTTTACCACCTGTGTACATCATTACTGGTGGGCTAAATCTCTCACCCACCTATAGGTGTGACTGTACCATCCAATCTAATCACCCATGTAATTGAAGGGTTATTCTAAATATACACATTTTCTGACACTTAATCCTTCCCTAAATGTGTAATTGTGTTTTATGTGTAGAGGATCTGCAGCTTTCTTTTGATTGAAACCACAAAACTCATTTCTGCTCTATTTCTATGGGCTACAGCCCCACTTCATTTCATTGGGACATGCAATATAAATAGAGCTGGTTTTCTGGTGTTTTCCATAAGTTCCTCTGTTTGTATCTTCTGTTGGCCATTTAAATCCCTCTCCTCCCAATATAATACCCAATACTATGAATCCACCCCAACCACCTGATTCCGATGTGTCATTTGTTGAAATGTTTCATAGGGTTTTTTCAAATAACACGGATTTTAATTCATCTTTATCTTATCAAGATGAGGCACCATCCCATTCATCCATCAATTCATTGTCCACCCCAAACCAAAGCACTGAACTCCAGGAATGTTACCATCTTTTTCACTACCTCAATTCTCCCAATCTAGTCCCACCAGCTCCCATTAGTCATCCTCAAATCTTGCCCTGCCCCCCACCAAACAACATAAATAGAACCCCCTTTCAACTTGGTAAATTTTTTCTTCCCCACGTAATCTCATCCTCAACAAATTTTAATATTATATTTTTACCCAAAATATTAGATATCACAAACACACCAAACATGAGTTTGTGTAATCCACACCCAAATACTCCACGAACCCTTCCACCACCCTCATTCATAGAATTCAACATGAATAACCCACCCACTCAAGTACAATCCATCTCACCAATTCTATCTTCTGAGCTAACTCGCCTCTCCCGTGAAGAATTTTCTCTCAACCACCACTGTATCAAGAAGATACTCAATAATGCCCTTTCTGAAGCTGAATAGAATCCTGTATCAATTTAGATTAAGGATTATTTGAAAAAGGGCCTTACATTGATTTCTCAAAAAGAACATGGTAATTATTATTCTTCATGTCTTTCCTCAATTTTGTATTAATTTGATCTCCCTTATTGTAGAATTGTCTTCATCACAATCAATCGGTCTCGTAGATGGCAATGTTGAAGTTATTGAGAGAGAAGTTCCTTCCAGAGGAGGTTGTTCCTGATGGAAATCACAAGAAAAAAAGGAAAATTCAAAATAAACCACCACCAAATATTTGTTGTTTCATGCAACAATATGTCACTATTAATATTACCCAACAGGTTGTCTCCATGATTCCTCCCACAAATACACCTTTTTTCCCCATTGTTTCCAGCCCACCCCAATCTATCAATCCTCAAATGTTATTGCAAGCACATCCCAATGACCTTCCATCCCCTGATACTCCTCGTCATTCACCTACTTTAATGGTTTCCCAATCTCATGGGTCTGATTTCCCACCAATATTATCTGAGGAAGAACAAACTCATAAAGAGAACCCCAATACAGAAAGCCCATGTCACAACCCTTCTGAACAAAGTGACCACAGCAACATTTGTGAGAGCTCATCAAATTTACGTATTTCAAATGAGACATCTATCCATTCAAGAGCAGATGTTCATCAGGTCTCTCCAATTATTTCAGCAGGAGGAATTAATGTTACAACTAACACCCAGGAAATCCAGTCCACTATTTCAACACCACAAAATGCACATACTCCTTGTGTCCGTTCATCCCCACATGATACCTCAATTGAACCACCACCCCTGTCATGTGATGATGTTCCTCCTCAATCAATGGAATCAAGTTCATCGCCTCCATTACATGCCCCAACACCAGGTCTCAATAATCTCAATCAAGAAGTTGATTGTCAGACTCAAAATCCTCCCACATTGGAAGAGACTCAACAATCTCCCATTTCCCAACCAGCCTCTCCCCCCAATGTTGAATTTTCCATCTTTTCCAATGAATTTTGTCCTCAATTTTATAAAATTTTCCAAATGTTTAATTCAGGACGACCAACTCAAGCCAAATATCAAACCATGTTTGAAGAAATCAACTCTTTGGTTAAATGGTGTCTTCAATCTTTGGGTTGTGAAAAACCTGAACAAGGGAATTTCGACTTCAACCAATGCTCATCTTCATATACCAAATGGATTGACGAACTAAGTGATCATAGTTAGTTGCCTTATAATAATTAGTCATTACAAAATATTAAAGCTTATCCTATTTCTGAACAGGCTCACCATTTTTGAATGCCACCAAAGCTGAATTTTATGTCTCCCCTCAAATTTTCAACATGCAAATATATGATGACATTACATCACCTGAACCAAGTATATCTATTCCTTTTTCTCTGGAGCCCCACGTTCGTAATGAAAAGCACCCTGAAACAATTTTTGTTTGTCATCTCATTTATATGGCCCAACCATGCCACTTCACCATCATCGCTTAGGCAAAACTCATTGCTGCATCTATATCTGCAACAATGGATGAATTTTGTATCCCTAAACCCCCCATGACAGCTCCAACCACTCCTGGCAAGGTACATGCTTATTTGGATATGCTTACATACTTTGAAGGATTGAAGTGACCTTCTATTCCACCAATGGAGCTTATGTCAACCATCCCCCCAAATCCAAACCCATCTATTAGCAATATAGACACGGAACAGAATTTGGGTGCTAATTCTGATCAACAACTCAAGTTGTTTCAAGATTTAATTTTGGATGTTATGATTTCATACATCATTTTCAAAGCACAGGCAAACATAGAGGAACTTTCCCCTCCCAACCAATCATAACAACGTAAACATCCCAAAAATACAAAGAATCAACATCTTGGAAGAGATGAAATTTCCTCATTAATCATTAACCACAGACCTCAAAGCATCACTCTGTTGGACAATCAAGCATCACAATTGGACCAAGCTAAAAAGAAATTGAGTGAATATCGTAGTCAGCATAATTTTCTTCCATTTGTTTATTTCTTAATATTAGGTGTTAAGGGTTTATTCACTGCTCACAAAGATCATCGCCATTTTTCTATCTCCAATGCTATGCTTATATTATGTTCTTTTAACATATCTCATCAGCTTGTTCAGCCATCACCTCCAGACGAGCCTGTCTGGAAAAATCTATCTTTTCACCTCAACTCGTTTTTTTCTAAAGGCATGAATCCAATTAATGATGTTCAACTTGTTCATCCCCCCTCCCGGAATCAACTAGCACAATATATCACCAGCGATTTCTTAAATTAATGGGAAGCTCAAGCAACAGTGACATCACTTCTTCCTCCTAGTCAAAGATCTTGTTTGACTTAGTTTTAAATTTATCATGTTTTTAATAACTATTTTGCAATTGCCATTTTTCAAACCTTACTCTTATTGGCCAACTCCAACTTTCCCCACCGCTTAAAATACATTATGTTTGTGAGTTCTCCTCAGGTCTTGAATTATACTACTTGATCATCATTCTATTACAATAATCTTAAGATATTAAGAAATTCCTCCTTGTAATTGAGATTTAATACAATATGATAGTTTTCAAACTTAAATATTAAACTTCTTTCACACTATTCATATGACATGCAAGTTTCAAGATTTTTGGACAATAAATTACACAATCATATCTTAATAGTGAGCACAAATAGCAGAGAATATGGTGAATATAAATTTGAAACTTGACCTTTCTATACTATATAAACATTTGGGGTCAGTTAAAATGTATTTTTGGCAACTATTAGTCAAACATAATATCATTAGCCTTTAGAACTATTCTTCTGATTATATTTTCATAATATAGTATTACTTATTCATTAAGTGAAATTCATCTCAATTTTCAACCATACCTTTTGTGGACCACCTTGATTTTAAGAGCATTCAACCTCAAAATGAAACTTTGTATTATAGTACAATTCATAAATGAAATAAGAGATTCTTTCCATTAAGAATTCTACTTGAAAGAAATTTGAAAGTTTTATATAATTGAATTTTTCTATTCATGTTTCTGAACATGTACAATTAGTTGATATGAAAAGTACACTTTATTACTGAACTAGTAGTTTAATAGTACTTCAACTTGAAAAGATAATGTTTACATTTGTAAATAAATCCATTGCATATTAATTTTTTAAATTGATGCAAAGTCAAACATCCAAAATTATTACCACAAGATATATTAAGAATTTCCCAAACCTCATAATTAATACAAAAATACCAATTTAAATTTTGAATATATAATACTACATTCAAAAATGAGTAATAATTGATTTTAATATGAATAATAATCCACAATGTGAGTTTGAGCGTTATTTTTTTGTGAAAATATTTCAGGTTTCTGTGAGATAAATGACAGTGAAAACAAGATCCTATTTGTCAAATACTAATTACAATTTTTTTGATATTTGGCACATCGTTGTGCTCTTCCAGTTGTTTTATCTACAAAATCTCCTGTTCCCTCTCTCTCATGTTTCTTCACCCTTTTAATTAATTCATTAGAAATTTGAAATGAGCAACCAAAGTGAGTCGTTGTATTGTTGGTTGATACTTCAAGAGGAGGTTTGGTTGTTTGATGTAAGATCTTTTTTGAAGGACAGATTAATTCTATAATACCATTGTTCAATCCAAATTCAAAGTTCAAGTTGTAATCTGGAAAAGAAAAACTATGACCTATACATTTGGTTGGTGGTGATACTGGATTTCCATTTTTGATATCTATGTAACTGAATAAGCCATATGTAAGATTTTTTGAATCGTTGTCACAATGAGCATGGTTATGAAAATCATTGTAAGTGATTGATACATTTGAGAATAATCTTCTATTTTCAATTTTGTCTTTATCATTCCATTCAGAGTTGTCCCAACTTGGTAATTGCCATTGTTTCATCAAACGTTCATTATTAGTAGAACCATCTTTTGTGAATAAGTAAAATCTATGAGAGAGAAAACTATTATAACTTGGTAACTTGTTCCATAATTCTTCATCTTTTACTTTTCTTTCAGAAAAACACTTTTTATGTAGTGTATATACTCCTAAAAACAAAGAAAAAAATTAATGTTTTGTTTTTTTAAATTCAAAATTTAATATTACTTACCTGCACTTTTTCCTTTATCATATCCACCTCTAAATCCAAGACATTTCATTTTCCCACCAATTAAGAATTTGTTAGTTTTTTGATGTAGACGGTTTTGTGCCAATCTTATTCTTCTTCAGATTCGTCTTCAAATAAATTTAATAAATCAAATCATTTAATTAGATCAACATCATCCAATTTAAATATTTCAAATAAAAGATTATCATCAAAAAATTCAAATAGTAAAATTATAATATTAAAGACTAAATCAGGTTTAAATCAACGAGTCTCAATCAATACTCCTATCATCTCATCAAACTTGCAATCAAATTCAAATCATCTTCATTTAAATTATTTACATCTAAATCATCTTAAACAAAATCAACAACAAAATCAGTCTTTTAATAATTCAATGAACACCAACATCAATTCATCATCATCATCATCTTCTTCTTCTTCTTCTTCTCTTTCCTCAAAATCTTCATCAAATCATTCAAATAATCAAACTGTCTTAGAAAAAAAATCAAAATCAAATCTTTCAATTTCGTCTGATCAATCCAATCTTCAACTTAAACTTAAATCAAATTTACCTTTATCAACCTCAACTACTCTTATTCATCATAACTCTTCTAATCTAGCTATATCTATCAATCAAAACTTTTCATCTAATACTTTTTCATCCCCTTCAAATCTATCGTCACCTTCTTCAGCTCCTACCATCTTAGCAAATTCTAATCATCAAACTAACTCAATTCAACTCAATTCATCATCAAATCTCAAATCTTAAATCTTTAACTCCTTCAACTTGATCATCTTTCAATTTATCCTCTTCATCTTCATCTTCTTCATCATCAAAATTAAAATCACAAAATAATCATCATTTAAATCAATCTGATCATCCTCGTCAATCTTCAATCGCTTCTATCAATCCATCTACAAATTCATTCAATTCAACTTCTTCAAGTAATTCATCTTCTTCATCCTCTTCTAAGTCTTTACATTTAAATCATCCTAATCCATCTCCTTATCTCATTAGCTCAATCTCTATTCTCATCTATTGCAACTCCTACAATTGGTCATTCAACCTTGCTTCAAATCTCTTCATCAAATCATCATCAAAAATCGGCATCATCATCATATTCATCTTTCAATCAACAACAACCTAATGAATCTTTTAGTTCTGATTTATTATTAAATTTTGATTTTGATACATCTCCTTCATCTATTGAATTAGCAAACTCTCTAAGTTATCCTCCTTCATTAAATCAAGATTAATCTACCCAATTCAAATCTCTTTGGTTGTTGGTAATTAAGAGTACTTGAATTCAATCCCCCCCCAGTTTTATTAACAGGTCTCAATTTGTTATAATTTAGAGTGAACCATGGATGAATCCAGTGGAGTGGAAAGCAATGGGCGGTGTAAGCTGCCCCGATGATATGACCACTTGTGCTTCAAGTGAATGGGCTCGAACCCAACAACTAGGTCAAACAAGTGCGAACAAAGTTTTCCTCCAACACTGGAGATCCTGGTTTGTCTATCATTGCTAAATCTAATTTCCAAACTTGAGCTTTCTTGAAATTGCTTTGGGTTTAAAAAGCCATGTTTTCAATTTCCTGTAGGTTCACTCAAGACCATGCTCATCAAATGAAAGATCTGAAATTAGACCACGTCTGCATTCCGCTTGGATTTGTTCGTTTATACTTCAACTTTCTCCATTTCTTTCAAGCCAAATATCATCTTATAATTCATCTTCATTTTTGTAGTGGATTATTGAAGAATTAGTATGTCTTTCTTGACATGCATGCTTTGCCTGGCGTTGCAGCCAAAGATCAAACGTTTGTTGGAAATGTAACATCAGAAGTGGAGTTCTATCAAGATTATAATTATCAGCGTGCTCTCACCTGGAGCGCCATCCTGACGGCCATGACTCACCTCGATCCTGATTTTCAAAACGTCGTTGGAATTGAATGTGTTAATGAGCCTCTGAGCAACGTAAGTCAAGTGAAAAAATGTTTTATTGTGTACAACTAATTTAGTAATCCCTCCCTTATCTTCAAGGCAACCCTGACACCAGGCTTAGAGCAATATTACGCCAATTTCATTACTATGACAAGAGTAATAGAGTATGCTCTTGGGGTGCGATGTGAAACAGACCTATCAAAAGCGATGGAGAGATCAAAATCTTCAAAAAATGTTTTGCGTGCCATCAAAGCTTCCATCTCGCTTTTCCCAATCTATGTGGCAAAAGCAGGCCTAGATCATTCAGCTTGTGAACTAGTACAAAAACTCACAAGTTTCCTAAAACAACCAGGTTCTGTAACTTCAACGACTAAAAACGAGAGCCCTGAGGATTTTTCTTTGTCCAGGAAAAAGATGGGCTACCATAACTTTAAGGAGCCCTCTGGTAACCAAAAGCTTCTTAGAAAGAGAATACATTCCGCTGAGATCGACCCTGCCTTTGATGTATTGGGCGCCCAACAGGAAAAGTCGTGGAAGCCAAAAATTTCAAAATCTTGCATTACAACAATAGCGATGTCAAAGCGATGGCAGTGGGCAGGACCAGCTGCTTCTATGGTACCTCACACCATTGGGCCAGCAGCTTATGATGATCATGTAAGTCAATTAATTTAGCTAGAAAAGGCCGTAGAAATATTATTCAATTCCTCAGGCTGAATTTTAATGTACCTTATAAACAACTTTGATCATGTATTTTTTAGATGTATTATTCTTTCGGTCAGTAAAACCACATAAAGTGGATGGAAAATCCAGGCAAGAGATCAAGTTTTGACACAACTTTTTTCACATAAACCTAGGCGGCGTGGCGGAGGCAAACTTTGACTCATAAATGCAAATGATGTGCAATCAAGACCATTTAGAACAAGCCCGAAAAAGCAATGAAATACCTTATGGCGATGGAGAATTGTGTGATAATTCTCTTGCTGGAAGCTTGTTCAATAGGAATATAACTTGTAAACAGCTCTCTGGCCACAAATTTCAATGCTACAGATGATCAACTTAGGGCTTGGGGTGATGCGCAAAGGTTTTGGTTTAGCCAGGTCAGTTGCAATCCTGGTTTTTTTTGATATCATATGTTTATCTTGACACAAAGAATTCATTGTGCTGATTTCAATCGTGATTCTAGGAAAATTATTGGACGTGAGTATTAAAAAATGACTGTGCAACTCCAATATTTGAGCTTTATTACAAATTCCAAGTTGCAAAAAATCTGAGTGTAAACTTCTTGGTTTGGTTCCATGTAAAAGGTTTTAGTCCTTCAGACTTGGTGCCCGCGCTGAGCCTGATTTAACGCCTCAATTCATAAAGCAATGGTCAGCACAGATTTAAGAATATTAGAGTCTGATTTTAAATAGGATTAATGGTCTTGTATCCCTTCAATCAGGTCCTACCTCCAAGCTGTTGAATCTGGCGTGTGGCCTCAAGAACCCTCTGAGTACTTCAATACTTCCGTTTATGAACAACACATTAATAATATCTGGAATTCCAACAATACCTATTGAAAAACTTCGGATAGGATTTTAGGCTTTCAAATATTGCATGTTAGTCAATTTTCAGTTAAGAGCTAGGCATATGAGGATGACCAAAACTCCACATATGAACACCTCATACTCATGATTTGATTTTTTTTATGAAATATCTATTTATAAGTTCACAGCTTATGACTCTTACATTATGCAATAAAATATGGAATTTCTGAAATAAATTCATGGGCATGATTTCTAGAAACAATTTAAATTATCATAAAGGTTTCCTATTCTTCCCCTTGGTGATTTTTCTGAAGAATAAACTTAATTTCCCCTACTTATTTTTAAATCCATAATAGTTTTAATTGTTGCTTGACAATAGTACTTCAGTTTTATTATAAATAAACAGAAATTAAATGGATTTTAATTCTCCAATTTAGTTAGGAGAAAAAATTTATTGTTATTCAGAAGCTTTGTACTAATTTTTTTTTGGAAATTTTATTCCACAAATAAAGAAATTCTTGATAGAAAAACAAAGCTTATATTGAAAGATTCAATCCAATTTTGATTCCAGCCTATGAATGATTAATGTGTTTGGATTTGAGTATTCAATTAGGAGATAATAGAATTTTAAAGAAGTTGAGTTTCAAATGATATTTGTATTCGAAAAGAGGAAGGTATACCACAGCTATTGGAAACTATAAAGTTGAAAGTTTCTACTTGAGTTTTGGAATAATTTGTTTCTTAATATTTGAATCTAAATTAAATTTCTAGCTTATTAATTCAAACAATTAATATCTATAATAAAAATAAATATTTAAAATTGAGGGTTATCAAAAAAAAACAAAAAATTGTGTAAAGATCATTTGATAAGAAGGATCAGATAGATACTGAAATGAACTTATTTACTTATTAAATAAATTTGAGTTAATTTATATATCTGAAGTCAAAAATATCCAAAAATTGAATCTTATATCAACTAAAATTCAGGTTAAAAATGGGAATTTCAATTTTAAAACACTTTTTCCTAAATGAATTGGATTGTATATATAATTAAATACTCAATGAAGAAATTATTAAATATTTTAAAATTTAAATGAAACTTAAAATTTTATAAATTAATTAAAGAAATTAATTTTTTTTTAAAAAAAAAATTATTTCTTCAAAAATTATTATTATTATAATTTTTTTTTTTTTAAATATTGAAATTGATTTTTTTTTTTTTAATTAAAGAATACATAATTTAAAAATTAACTCATAAGATAGAATTATAAAAAAAAAATTCTTAACAATTAAGTATTAAATTTATTAAAAATTAAATAAAATTAAATAAGATAAAGAATTTTAATCATAAAAAAAAAAACCTCAGATTAAATGATTATTTTAAACAATAGTGTCATAGAATATACCAATGATATAGCTTGAAAGTAAATAACATGAAGAGTTATCACATTAGAAATGTGATTAATATTTTTAATTGATATGATTTTAATTGAAACTATAAAGTACCAGAGGAACAAATTTAGAGTTTCTTTCCATACTTATTTAATTTTTTTTCTTCAATTTATAGTATTAATTAATACCTTTAATGAAATTTATTATAGTTATTATTGATATAATTTATTCTCAGTGGTAGATATTAATATTAATCTTAAATTCCAAAATTTGGACTCTAATGGACAATCTGAATAGATTGTACCATTAGCATGATGAAATAATTTCTTACTCCATAAATTTTCTTTCTAAGCCAACAATTTTTTTAAAATTGATGAGACTTTTAAGCTTCTTTGAATTTATCCTTTTGAGGAAAGCCAAATCATTACATGTAAGTAATTTGAAGCTCTATTGGGACTCTAGGGCTTACCATTGTGAAAGATAAATTTCAAAGCACCTTCTTCTGAGGTTAATTTAGTTGTACATATGAATCAGAAGCTTACTGTCCATTATTTCATAATCAATTTATTTGTAAAAATTCCTTCATAAAAGAGAACATGACTTCCTTTTGACATTTAATTCAATTAGTAGGCTAGCTGGTAAAGGAACTTTTAAAGTAATAGGAGAGCTTATATGTATGATTGAGCTATGACTTAAAAACAAATTACTCAAAGAGAATTCTTATCAGATTCATTGTTAATGTTAAAGATCTCCCATAAATTCAGCTGGAATCTATTTATTCCAAGTTCCATTGTCTTATAATAAGCTGAAAAACTCATGAGTCTTATTTATGCCCATTAAATTTATTTCTTAAATACATCATTCAAGTATGTATACTATATATATACAAAACATGTAGAGGAAGTAACAATGAAAGTAGATACAGAAAGGTTACAGGATCTCAACTGAGCACAACTGAAGAAATAAGGCTCAGAATCCCAATGTACTGAAAGAATGTTTCTTGGGATTCATCTTGGTTTTTATTATCAAGCAATTGGTGATTATCTACTTAATATATATATGTTTCTAATACATATTTTGTATAGAATACTTTGTAAAGGTTTTTTTCATTAGAAGACCTCATTTTGAAGAAATTGAAGACAATAAAATAAAAAATGGGAATATTTGAAAGAATTTGATATGGTCTTAATTTGGGAAAAACTTTACTGAAGATTCATTGGTCTATATTAAATATTATTATCAAACAATAATATAAGCTTAAATAGTATTATTTAGCTAAATAAAAATTCTTGTAGACATTGATAGCTATATCTCAAGAGAGGATTGAAAGTCAATTGATTTATGTATTTCCCAACCAATTTTCACTGGGTAATCAATCAAAATAAATATTTATATGCAAACTCTAACTAGAAAAATAAAACCCTCATAGAACCAAAATCCAAACTAAAATTAAATCATCCTATGCGTATTTTATCTTTGTCATATTTTGAGATGATAATGATTAATAATTATATATGATGATTTATTTAAGATATATTAGAAGATATGTGAAGAATTTCATGTAGTGGGTTGAAATAATTTTGACCAATCTTGCGTTGAAATTGAGATAAAGGGTGAGAGACAATGAAAATAAGCCTTGGGACAAGGTGGTAATAAATTTAAAGATCTTATGTACTCAGGTTTAAGCTAAATGTAAAATATCTGAGAGTATTACTTAAAGAATTTGAAAAAGGCAAACCCTAATCAGCCCAGCTCTAAGTAAAGAAAGGACAAAAATTATACTGACATATGAACCAAGTGAAGAATTAAATAATTTGGAGATACATATGGAGATATGACTGAAGTTAATGATGAGTTAATTGTGAGTTAAATATAGAGATATGTTATGAGTTAATGCTGAGTTAGCTTGGAGACATCAGACAAAATCCTTGTGAGGGACCTGCAGGCAGGTCCAAGGGAAATCCCCCCAGTGAATAAAGATCAAATAGATATTTTCATAAGTCAATTTCTTCACAACTTAAGCTTATCATCTTTCGCAAATGTGTTTCAAATTGAAAATAACTTATTAAAACGATCATAACTAGTCCAGACTTGGTCATGGTTTATTAATTAAAAATTAAGCGCCTAATGTCTTTGCAAGTACAGTATCAGAATAATTTAAAATGTGTACAACAATCAAATAAAAGGGAAAAAAAATTGGCCGATCAAATTCATGAATAAAATAAACTAAAAGATGCAATAAAAGAGAAATATTCCACCCTATGTTCAATTTTTGATCACTGTGAAAGCTAATTTCTCAATATTCAAATGCAACTTCAAGGCCTCCTTGACAATTGAAAGTCTCATAAACCTAATTTTTCAAATGAAACAAGATGCTCACATTACTTTGTCAAATGATTTAAGAATTTTTGGTAACTGAATTAAAATAAAAATTTCAAGCATACAAGATGTTTTTTTAATTGAAATACTACCATAACAGTTCATTTTGAAGTTCTTCTATATGACTCTTATCTAACTCTACCTTGGTTAGTTTTCATAACACAAGCTTACTAAAAAAATCATATCTTATTAAATTCTTGACTAAAAACAATGACAATCAGTTTGAATACAACAAGGTTTATTTGTTTATAAGCCATTGACTTACAGTTAGTTGTCTCCATGCCTAATTACAACAGTTTCCATCTTTCTAAATTTTTCTTCATCACCACTCTCCACAAATACACCATTGGAATGATTAAAAATATTATGGAATATCATTCATGAAATAGCTACCTTGCCTTCAGGGCTAATAAGAATTTAAATCTACTTTTAATCACCCAAAGGCTTGCTCAACTATCATTATTGTTTATAAAATGAATGTGGTTAATTTTTGTTAGACAAATTTACGTATAACTTACCTTGTATAATAATGACAGAAGTTAAAATAAAAATATTCCCTATTTGGTTTTTGGAATAGAGGTGTTAGTATTGGGACCTTGGATTAATTCCCAGAACCCACAATGAGCATGCAGTCATATGGGAATCTTGGGATTCCATTAATCAAGTCCTGTTGAGTTTTTGATTTACAAAAAATCCTACTATCATGGACTGGGCCAGGCAGTACACCATATACCTTCCTCAAAAACAAATTAATTCTCTTTACTTGAGATTAATACAGATAAATAACTTAAATTAAAATTTTTTACTTCAGAATAAACAATAAATTGAAATGTAATTAAATTCCACCCCTTTTTATTGACATATGAATGCAATTTTCATTACATTGTGCTATTATTGATATATGAGTGCCATCTATTGAACCAATAATACTGGAAATACCGTTCCTCTTCTAGAAGCTGGACCTGATATGACCCCACTTGCCATTTTCCTCAAATTGCTAAAGTATATAATTCAAAGTTAGTTTGTATTTAATGAAGAAATATCAGAAATACTCCATCAATCTAAAAGTAATTTAAACCGAAAATAATTGCTTCTACTACCTCTTTCATTACATGGTAGTCCATAGATTTTACAATTTCAAGTAAATGTCCAATGGTTTCATATGAGGTTCCATGGCCCATTCAATATAAGGCAATGCCTACTTTTCCTTCAAGCTGTAAGCCTCTAATGTATTGATCATTCCCTTTACTTACATAATTAACCGAGCTGTAAAGCTATAATCAACCCTACAAAGCAATTTTCATCATAAATAGTTTTATGATTCCATTTATTGAATCTCTCTCCATGATGTATATAATGACAATCTTTATGTGTATTGAGTGGTGTGAGGATAGATGGAAGCCAATTATTGAAGTTAAAGGTTTAATACTATTAACTAAGTCATTTTAAGACATTTCTTAGATCACAATTTCAAAAAAATGGAGGCTAATTTTTGAGCAATTGGTTGAATTGATTAATAAAAAAGTTTTGATAACAGTTTTGAGGATTCAAAAAAAAATTAAGAAAAAGTGAAATCTATGGACTTTTTTGGATTCCAAATCAATTCAAAAGAATTCCAAAAAAACCCACTTAAAACACAATAATAAACAGGGCCTAATGATTGAAAAAACGTTTTTTAAAAAGAAAAGTTTTAGTTTAAGCTTTAAGATTTTAATTTGAGGATTTAATTTTATTTTTATTTTTGGGGAAATTAAATTTAGAGAAATAAATGAATTAGGTTGTATTTATAAATGGAATTTTAATTCAAATTTAAATTTTAAATAAGATTCAAGGAAATTTTGAATATTTTTCAATCAACTAAAATTTTGAAAAAAAATAGAAAATAAAATTCAAAACAAATCTAAAAATCTTGGAGGTCCATTACCTTGTCACATTTTTCAAGTTTAAGGGAAAGAACAATCCTACTTTAATCCTCTTACATAAAAACTTCCAGAAAAAGTCCCCTTTTGTAATGATTGAGCTAAGTACGTACCTTTTCACACTGAATAAATATTAAGTTTATTAGCTACTACTCCTTAGAGAATTTTTATTTTCTATCTGTTTGTTTTTCAGATCCTTACATCAAAGTAATTGATTTTAAAGAAAATAACTACATAAAAGAAATTATTTATGCGATAATAAATTATGAACATACTAATCATTAACAAGAATGTGACAGAACTACATGCATGCATCTCTGGAGGCGACTGAGGATTGAGGCATGGGATGAAAAAAATATTTTTGAAGTGGAGTGCTTTGGAGTAATGTTTTGAATGGATCACCAAGAAATTGATTGTCTTGTTAATTCTATGAGTAATTGCCTTCAAAAGAATTATAGCAGACAAGGTAATACTTTATCAATACGAGCTCAGTTGAGAGCAGAATCATATTGGATGGCTCATAACTGCAGCTCTAAAACCATGGGTTATGTGGTTTATAGTGGAAGTTCAACGCCCTACCAAGTACTTTTGCAAGTAGTCAAACAAATCATTCAGGGAATTTATAATATCAAAATTCTGAGACTTTGGACCATATTGATTTCACAAAAAAAACTTATATGAAATTAATATCCTCCAGTCCATGAGGACCAAGGATGGGGAAAAATAGAAGATTTTAATCACAAAATTAATGGAATTTCTGGTGTAATTGGGAGTATTTGTGGCACCCATTTTCCCATTATACTACCTTCTCATGCTACATAGAAGGTTTATGTGAGAAGAAAATGATGATTTTAAATTGTGTTTTAATGTGTTTTAGATGGATATTATAATGGGGAAGCTTTTGATTTTTAAACAAAGCACATTTTCAGGGAAATTGCTTTCTTTTAATGTTTATGGAGGATGGTTGGAGGGCCATATTTTTTACAGTAAGGTTTTGAGTAGATAAAAGCTGGATGTTGATCTGGTAAATGAGATCAAAGTATTACTAAGAATCTATGAATTGATTGGTTTGTTATCCTAGTAACCATATTCTCACCTAAATCACCATGAGCAAAGTGGCTACACATGGAAGCAGGTGTTTTATTCAAAATTTGACATGGAAGATACACTTGATGTAGGTGGGAGATAGGACAGAAGTTAATTTTAAAAGTGGAAGTTTTGGAAGAAATTCAAGCCACACAAGAAAGCCAGAAAGGTTCCATTTAGCTTCCTGAATATCCTTGTTTTTTCAGGCTGTTGAAAGCACAATATATAAAAAGTAAATGTAAAATTATTGATTCAATTAGCTATGTATTTTAATATTTTTACTTCATCAATATCACTTAATAGATAGAAAAATCAAAATTCAAGGTCATTTTCATATTCTTTCACATAGAAGTTACAGATTCACCAACCCATATATGAAACACCATACCTGAAGAATATTAAAACTGGAACCATTGTACTTTGAAATATCTCATTAATAAATAAATTTATCAAGGAATAGAGTATCTTATCACCCATATTTCAATAAGTTTTTAATGGTAATTCATTAACATTTTCCTGATTGAAATACCAAATATCACAAATAAGACTCTGTTTTATACACTGGATTTATCAAAAATTAAATTCATCAATAATTAGATTGTTCCAATTGAATTCTGATCTAATTTTGAAAATGAAAAAAATGCTTTTGAGCCTTAAAAAATTTATATAATACTCATAGCTTGAAGCTTTACCGGAGTTGAACAGTATTAAACTATAATATTTTTCTTTAAATATGTTTTTACTCAGGCTTAGGAGAAATATATGCATATAATTTTGAGATATTGAGTGACTTAGTCCTTATTTCTTAAGATCCAACAGAATATCAAAATTTAAAAGTAATATGATCATTAGGATATTGAATTAATACATTACCAATAATTTCTTTCACAATTTTTTGTTTTGAAACAAAATATTTCCTTTCTTGATTGTTTGAAGGGAAAAGAGAAACAAAACAAACCACAAAAAATTCAATGAAAAATTTTATTTCTGAAATAATTGGGAACAAAGGATGCCTAAAAGAAAGAATAACAAGAAAAATTATGAAAAATGAGCTAAATATGTTTTCTATTCTTATAGTTGGAATTCTTTTGTCATTTTTTTTCAATCAAAATGAGTAGAGAAAAGTATGTTCCTTTTGATGTCAAAAATCTTATTTATTTATTTTGCTTCACTTATTCAATTCTATCATAAAATGTCTTAGTTATTTTCTGAGATTGATAACTTTTGTTCTTAGATTTTTATGTTTCAGACTGTCTGAATTTTTCTATATCTTAATACTTTTTCATTAGTTTTCTATTGAAAATTATAGTAGCAGACCTGTAAGGTATGCTACTGTAAAATTGTCGACGATCGTCGACAATTTTACAGTTGGGGTCTTCAATTTCTGCTACTGTAAAAATTGATTTACATTTTTTACAGTAGTTGGCCCTTTGATTCCTGGAAATTTAAAATTAAAGAGAAATGTAAGGCTTTATTCAGGAGAAGGATGTTATTTACAGATCCTGCTACTTTCCTTTTGAGTAACAAAAAACAATTCACAATACCAAAAAATGAAGGAATTGTTTCTGTTCTAAGAAGGGAAACAAGAGACTTATTTTTAAATAATTCATGATTCTTATCTATAATAAGGAGGATCATAAAATTAAATCACAATCAAATGAATAATCATCTTAATAGAATCATAATAAATAAAAATGGAAGATATACATTATTTGTACCTTTTTCTTTTTTTGGAAGATTTCATTAAACAAAGATTTTGAGTATTTCATTTTCTTTGTTTTGACGTTACATAAAACTTAATATATAAATCCCAAAAAAGTTAAAGTACTATACTTAAGAGTATTTTATTCAGGAGAAGAAGTTCTCAGAAAACCTTAATGTTATGAAAAAAATAGGAAGTAATATCATTATGGATTCTTAATAGATAAGAAATTGATCTTAATGAAAGATCCCTTAATTTGTGAAAATTAATTTTCCTTATTAAGTCTTTTAAAATACAGAAACTATTGTTTAACTCAGGATACACAAAGATTCAAATATCCTTAATATGTCATGGCTTCATGGAGATGGCAATATAGCGGAATGGCTCTTGCTCCAATCCAAAAATCATAAAAGATTTCATATAGTATGGTATATATATGTATCAATATAATCAAGATAATTGGAATCTTATATCTTCTGTAACATTCTAGTTCCTTAGAATAAAATGGAATATCAAGGAACATTTAAATCCTACGTACAGCTTAGCTCAGAGGATGGATACAAGCTCATTCTGTGTTTGTTCCAAGCTAGTTTTCAAATGCAACACCTGCTGTCAGGTGAAGCCACTTGGCTCATGGTGGATCAAAGGATAAACTTAATTTTAGCTTTGTGCACTCATCCAAAAGGCTATTGATTTCACAATCAAAATTAATATTTACTTTGACTAATGTATTCTCCAGAATCTTTGTCTTTGAAAAAACCTTTCGGAGGCTCAAAAACTAATTTTGCGTAATTATTAAATCGCATTCTTATAGAACAAAACAGGCTAATCAAGAAACTATAGAAAGTGGGATATTGCATAAAATTCTCAATGAAAATTTTCCTTTGGAATTGGTTAAATGAGCTTAATGGGAGACCAGTGATACATAATTTTTTGGTTCTTCAGTAAAATTTAATTCAAATGGAAGAGATGAACCCTTTTATTCAGTTTTATAAAAAATTGCAAGTAACATTACTCTTTTCATAGGTAGATTATACCAAAAAGTCAAAAAAGAAATATCAATTTATTACCCTAGGTACTAAATTGATAATGGGCAAGAGGAAGGAAAAGTTTGGATTTTTCCTCAAGTAAGAATGTCCTTCTTATTTCAGTAAATAGTAAAGACTTATCATAAAATAGAATGAATTTAATAATTGAAAGATCTGAATTCAAATTTTTTGAGAAGCTGAGGGAGGAGTAAAATCTATAGTGGATTTCAATTGGTATAAGAATTCTAAAATCCTCAAAACAGGGGATGTGGGGGATGTTTCAATGTAATCTTGAGCTCTTATTTCAAAATTGAATTGAAAAATTGGGCCAAAAATGAGGAGAAGTTCCTCAAGGCAGGTCTTTGTAAAGTTGAGATCACGCTCTATGGCTTTAAGAGACTTTAATACATAGTTAACCATTTCAAATCATTCGTATGGTGATAATAAATAATGCTTCCTTGATTTTTCTATATAATGTGCTAACAATGGAAGCCAACTAGATGAGCTAGAATATTTCACATACGTTTATTGAGGAAATAGCCATACTTTTGTGGATTTATGTTTCAATTTCATAATTTACCATAAAGAATAAACAATGGAACCTTCACAGTGATAAAAAAATGTTGAAAGGCCAGATAAAAAAAGAAGAGTATTTCTTGTTATTAACAATTCTTATTTTATTATCTGCGTGTACAGTTCCACAGTGGGGATTTTACAACCCAAAGTTAATGAAGGGTATTTTTTCAATAATCAACTAAAGTAATTCTAGAAATCAGTAAAAGAAATATCAAAAGAGTTTTTCAGAATATAATTTATATAACATAATAGGGGGTAAATCCTTAACGCAAATGAAAAATCTTAGATTTCTCATTTGCAACCCAGAGACCACATGCGAACGCTCAATAGATGCAGAATTAGGTTTCAAGAAGCCCCCTGAAATTTGGCTGCTTGGTCAGAATCGAGGACCAAATATGCTTTTTTGGCGGTAAAAAAACCCGCTTGGGTATTAAAAGGTATTGAGGGGCTTAGTGTATTGGTGTAAGATACCACCCAATACGACTGGCCCATTTTAAAAATGAGAAAATCTCCTTTTTTAATCTCCCAGAGCCATTTGTTGCAAATATTGACCCCCACTAATAAATCTACTCTCCTATAGATTCACCTCTCTAAATCTAATCAAGAAATAATGAGGATGTCAAGTATAATTTTCCATTAAAATAGGGTGACTCGTTCTTTAGCTCATATTGGCACAAGATATTGGGAAATCCGGTAGACTGATATGAATATGAGATGTGCCACATTTTGTGATATTTCAAGCTCATAAAGAACCGTGTTTATTCTGTTTCCCAAGACAAACATTTTCACCCAAAATTTCCTATTTTTTGTTCCTCTTTTAAAAATACCTTACCCCCATCGTTTTTTGGATTTATTTTTTCTTTCTTATAAAAAAATATCCAACGTCATTTGATAACCTGGCTTTTATTTAATTCCTTGCTGTCTTCATGCCTAAATGCTCAGAGAGCCAAGATTTCATTTGCCTTCTTAAGAAAAAAAGGAAGCCACAGCCATTGATACAATAGATTGATTGGCCAAAACTTGGAGCAATGATCAGTCCTGAGTGCTTGCGTCGTTTCTGAGTGAGGAGGAAGATTTGGAAGAAATTTTTACTAAGGCTGTCACAAATAGGTACGTAAATGATATCATTGGCATTGTGTTTTTTGATCTGATGGTATTTGAGCTTGGATATTTTACAATTACACAACCACAAACGCCCCGAGTGGGGAAAATTTTGGAAAAAATTCTCAGTATGAGGGAGTATGGCTTCAAAAAGGAAGTTAAAGCTTATTTTGAAAGATTTGTGGAACTTCAAAATAGCATCAAAGATAGCACCACATTTCAAAATAACAGTTATTGCCCTCAAATGGAGATCTCCCTTTGGAACAATTTCTATGCAATGACAATGGGGCTTCTTTGGGTTTGTTGTAAAGGAATTATCAAATTAGTAGGGGGGATGTTTTCAAGTCATCAAGGAGGGTTATCAAAGGGCCATGTGAGCTGGGAAAAAACTTCCTCAAATGAAAAAATCAGGTTGAGTGTGGCAAGATTTGGAAAATTCTTGCCGAAGAGGGATTTGGTGGATGCGTAGGATTTCTCGATGGAACCACAATCCCATTATATCAGAGACCAGGTTTGGATGGAAAAGTATATTACAATTGCAAGAAATTTATTTATTTATTCAATGTGAAAATTTTCTGTGATCATTGCAAGAGGATCAAAGTAATGTTATCTGGCTGTCCAGGGTCATGTGTGGGGATAGTACAATGTATAAGTAAATGGATTTTTTTAGTCATGGTGAGTAAAATTTTGTCTGGTCATGTTTTAATAATAAATAATAGTTGAAATTGGGGTTTTAGGGGAATACTTACTTCCAGATTCTGATTATCCATTGAAATTGAATTGTATCCCATTATAAAAGGGTGAAGCAGCTCATTGGCAAGATAATACTAATTTAAACTACTTTATTTCCCAATATAGGGTGCATGTGGAACCTTCAATTGGCATCCTGAAAGGCCAATGGGAATCACTGCAACAGCTGCAATTGGACTGAAAAAAATGGACCAATATTATACATATAAATTGTTGTATCTATGTCTGTGGTGTATTGCACAACATACTAACACAGAGTGGCGATAGGTGGGATGATGCACAACTTCAAGAGGTGAAAGGTGAACCCTTAGTCCAAGGCTTTTTGGTACATTATGATGGGGCTTGGGCTCATCGTGCCAATTTGAAACAGTCATGTTTGGGATTTCATGGGAAAATTTGAGCTGGCATATATTATTTGCTCAATATTGACAAGTGGATAAGATAAAATGCTGGTATGTATGTTGTGATTAGGATTAAGAATGAAAACAAATGACAATTATAAAGATGTTGGGTTTAAAAATCATGCACTTGGAGTACACTTGTAACTTGTATTATATTTCATGAGTTGAACTCAAATAACTAATAAGAAATAAGATTTTGTGACAAATAATTTTTTCTTCTTTTTTAAATTGCAAATTTAAAAAAATAAATTATTAAATTTAATATAATAATATTCCAAATTTCAATAGGAAAGATAACTAAAAGGAACACGGTTTATATTTTGAAACCTTGAAGGAAAAAGTTGGTGGAGAAATAAACAATTTTTTGTATTTTTTTTAGTTATTTTCATTTCTTTTGAAATATTTGTACATATTTTGATTTAGTTAATTGATTTTTATTTAATTTGAGTTATTATAATTTATTTTTGTTCTTTTTTAGTTTTTTTTTAGTTTTTTTTTTAGTTTTTTTTTTTGGTTTTTGTAGTTTTTTGTAGTTTTTTTTAGTTTTTGTAGTTTTTTCAAGTTTTTTTAAGTTTTTTTAGTTTTTTTTTAGTTTGTTTTAGTTTTTTTTAGTTTTTTTTTAGTTTTTTTAGTTTTTTTTAGTTCGTTTTAGTTTTTTTAGTTTTTTTTTAGTTTTTTTGTAGTTTTTTTTCTAGTTTTTTTATTAGTTTTTTTTTTTTAGTTTTTTTGTCATCTTTATTTATTTTGAGTGATTATTCTTATTTTTGTGAAATGCTATGGATAATTACTTATTTTGCTGTAGTTTTAGATATTCGCAGGATTTTTGATTTTTATTCAAATTATAAAAAGACACATATTTTGTTTTATTTTTACTTCATCTTATTTATCTTCATTTATTTTTATTAATGTATAGATTTATCTTTTTTATGGACTTTTAGTTATTTTAGACATTTTCAGATATTTTACATAATTTCAGCTCTTTACCAAAGGTTTTTTCCATTTCTAACTATTTTTAGTTACTTTTTACTTATTAGCATATTTTCTTATTTATTTTCAAAAATTTGTGCTTATTCATATTCATCTTTATGTATTTCAACTTAATATTAATTGTTTTTTTTTCTGTTTTCTAATAAAGTAAATGAATATAATCAACAATATTTTTCATTTAATACTATGAATATATTTTTTGATATATAAGCTATTAATTTTGGTTCAAAATCTTGGGGAACCTTCATTCCACTTTAAAATATAAAATCAAGAATATTTCCTCCTATTGTTTTTATAAAATGCCATCATAAATCATTAATGTTATATTTTAGTTTCTTGAGCTAAATTTCATGGTTAAAAGTACTAAATCTCAATTATTTCATATATTTATAGGCTTAAACATTCGTTTAATAAACGTTTCAGATAAAGAGAAATTTTCAAAGAATAAATATTAATAATAAAAGGCATACATGAAACTCACATTGTTGTGTAAAAAGGAAATAAAAATTAAATTATTATTGAAATTATTTACTAAAATATGATCAAGGGTGATTATACCTGTGAATTAAAGTGTCCAATTCATACTATTTTCTCACTTTATTTTGTGTAAAGCCTCAATATATATTAAAATAAATGGTAAGGAACCCAATCACCCTCAAAGCTATCTCGTTAAATTCACCAACTTATTATAATAAGACACAATCAGATTTTAGCTTGTTCCTGAATCAAAGCATAAATCGAGCCCAAAATGCAGCATTTTTACCAAACAAAATGAAGTAAAGACCATGGTAGGAAAAAGTAATATCAATATCATGAACCCAGATACTTCCTCACTGGATATACCAGATAATAAGAGCTCCTTTTCAATACCCAAAATCGACTCCTTCTCCTTGACTAAGGCCACATGTTTAAATTTGTCCTTCTCTAATTGGAATTAATGTTCCATTCAATTCTTGGCCAGTTTTTAATAAATCTTTCTTTTCTCAGTGACCCAGTATATTTGTCCCTTCTGCATCAAGTTTCAGTTGTTGCTCATGCTTTTCCCTCTCAAAGTCGTAATCTCAACCCCCTGGGCTCTCTTTATTTCCTTCTCATTGTCTCATTTGATATGATGGAATAAAACAAAGTCTTGGAAGAAATGGCTCTGTCTGTTTCTTTGCTTGTGTCTATTGTGCTTTATTAATATACTTCATGTTTATCTTGGAACATTTGACTGCATTATCATTGGAATAATTTATTTTTGGTTGAATGGATGTGGCATTAAAAAATTTGGGATACAGCTTAATTGCTGTGGGACTTCTTGATTTATTGTTAAGTTTCTCTGCTTGAACTAGTATGCAGACAATTCCAAATAGCTGCTGTGGTATTCCATACCTTATGGGCCCAGTTTCAAGTAATAATTTGTTCATGAAGCTATTAATTGAATATTAAATAAGGAAAAATTTATAATTAATCAATTATCATAAGGGAATTCAGAAGTAAAATGGATTTAAATTAAGTAATATTAATAATTACATAAGAAAATCTCAGAAGAATGTTCTATGTGATTACAAAAATAGAAAATTTATCAATAATGTTAAATTTACCAATGAAGTAGGTAGTGTAAAAATCAAGTTACCCCAGATCTTCTCAGGTTTTCAATTACTCATCAATACAGTAAGTCAAGTGTTTCCCCTCTAATAGGAAATAAATTAAATATTTATTAATCAATAAGACCTTAAGAAAAATAAATCAATAAATTCATGCAGGGAAAATCCATCAAAAACTTAAAACTACACAGCATATCTGTGGAAATGCGAGGAAATACACCTTTTAATTCAGAAAAGATAAATTAAAAAAAACTAAATTTTAATTAAGGAAAATTAAATATCATACAGGAAAAATAGAATCCCCACAATACACATAATTCTCAACCTGAAGTTCCAAAAGTGCACAGACCTAAGGTGAAATAATTGTACATAATCACCAAATCCCTCCAAAAATCATGCAATAAGCCAAAAAATTGGTTCAATACACCCAAGAAATGAAATTATTTAAAAATTCATCACCAGAAAAAAACATCTCATTTTACACAATCATACACAAATATGATGCAATAAACAAAACAAATGACCTTATTTGGGAGTCACCACTATAAAAAATTATTCCAGCCAAAAGAAGTGGAAAATTCCAATACCCTTGTTTTTGAGTGCCTCTATGGGGAGAAAAAATAATATAAATAGAGGTACTCTCCCCCTCATTGACTCCTCTTCCCCCATGGTAATTATATACCAAGAAGAAGAATAACTCATCTGTCCCTTATGAAGTATTATTAGCTTTTGAGCTCAAATTAATAGTGATTTTCAGCTAATAGTAGTTAAAAGAAGGTCTAAATTATATTATAAATCCACCCTATTTGCAAATTATTAGTCTTATAATTTTGATATCATTAATGATACTCATACTATTGATTTTGTCACCATGAAATCTATATTATAAAGAAAAAAATTTATATTATTTATTTTTTAAACAGAAGCCTTACAATACTTATTATTATATAGAGAACTTAACCTTATGCTATATTGTATCATTCATCTTTTTAACAAATATTCATTTTATATTAAACAATAGCTTACAGTACAAATATTGAATGTCTTATGGCTATACTCTATTGAAAATAACCCTCTTAATCCATTAAGTATTATAAAAATATATGAAATTAAATTAAGCTTACCTTTATGATATATATTAGTACCATTATATTGAAACAACCCCATATATTATTAACTTGAACCCTTATATAATTGTATATCATTATTTAAAAATCATATTTTATATTTTTATACCTTATAAATTACTTGTCTAATTATTGATGAGGTCTGATAGAATTTCTAAAAATTCTTTTCTAGTTGTAAAGCCACAGTATTAAAAATTGATTTTGTAAGCTAGGGAGATTGTTTAGTATATTCAGAGGGGAAGCTAATATACCTTAGAACCCTTGGTTACAGGATTATTCCATAAATTGAAAACTTCTTACCTGTAATTTCCCCCTCAAGGACTTCCTCATACAATTGCACACTAAAAGGAGTTCCAAACTGTCACTACTAGCCACATCCAATCGGGGATTATCTGTATTGCTGATATCAATGGCTGTGGCCCCCTTATTGAGTGTATTGAATTTATTGAGAGGATCCACATTTGGGTTTTTACCAAAGATCTTATCATCTTCTGATAACACAGGTACATTGAACCCAACCTCTGTCTCAAAGTCATTCCCAGCTCCTCCTCACCCAAACTCGCTCCAGTGTTCTCAGACCATTTTTGGGAATCTTGATATTTCCGCTTGCAAGTACTGAAATGTTGAGCATAACTTCAGACACTCAAATCCAGTCTACAATTAAGTTAATTCAGGTATCCAAAAGGAATATTGTATGAAACTTCCCTAGTAATAAGCTTCTTCCAAAAACTTGTTTTTGTATTCTTCCCAAATAGATGATTGTAGCTATCTTGTTCTTTGATATATGTGCAGATATTCTTGTAGTTACTTAAAGTGAAATCAGGATCACTGTCTTGAAAAGACTTCTGCTTATTATTTTTATGGAATTTTTTGTGTTAGACATTCTTTTTTTGAGATGATCTGATTACTGATGGTGCCAAACTCTCCTCTGTAGCTTTTCAGCTGATCCCACTACCTAATTTTGAAGGTTTCAATCCCAATCTCTCTACTGACTTGGGCTTATGAAATAGCCACTAACTTCCCAATATTTCCCATTTCACATGGAGGAATTGAACTGTGACTCATACACTTGAGGTTGGTGCCATGCCAACTGATCTGTTCGGAGGGTGGCCTTTATGAACAGCATGTGGGGTCCTATGGAATTATGTGAAGGGAATAAAGCCAAAATGCGCCCTTCAATTGTCGAGAAATGGCCATGGAGTAGGTTTCCAATGCTTCGATGCATGTACATTGGTGGAACACATGGAATATTTCCATGATTATGAGCATGGGTGGTCTGTTGTCAAATGTCCCCAGATAAGACCTTGCTCCCGCTCCTAAGTGATTGGAATTGTCTTGAAAATTTTTCTGGTAATTCTCCATGGGTGGCACCAAGTGCATATTCTGTGGGTTCATCTTCAAAGAATAATGAAGTGGCAAGCGCCAGGATCATCAAATCCTTGTATGGCTTTAACCCCGAACTAACCTTCAATTTTTGGTTTTCCTGTGTAGAAGTCACTGGAAAAAATCAATTCCCATTCAAATAGGGCCAGCCCTAACCATTTTCCCCCAAAAATACATAAGCTAAGATATTACAATCAGGAAAGAAACCAATATTTCATTCTCACACCAAATCTTGTAATGAATTTCCTAATGACCAAAAATTCCACCTTGAGCTTCTCTAGATAAGAATTCAATGATATACCAAGCTTATTCAATTGGATTGTGTGTGAAAACTGCAATTGAGAGGAAAAAAGAATGAATACTTGTTGGTTGAAGAAAAAAATCCTACTTGTCACTTCCGGATCCTGGTGACCAACAACTCCTCAAGTATTTTCTCTAGATAAGCATTTGATGAGAGGGCTAGCTGATTCAATCAGATTGTGAATGAAAATAGAAATGGAGAGGAGCAAATAGTGAAGGTTGTTATTGCAAAAAAATCCAGGGTGGCTGGTTGAAGAAAAAAGGCCACTGGTTACTTCCAGATTTCAAATTGGTTTCTGTATGATATGGCACTTTCTCACAGGGTCTTTCTGAGGTAAATCTAGAACCCCAATTTGGGCGAATCCTTCAAAGAATGATTCCACATAATACGTCACATTTTGACATTTTATATTCCCCTTTTCTGTCTTTACTAAATGTCTGAGTAGAATTATAAGAGTGTACAAATTTGAGGTTGGAATTTTTGCATGACCCTTAAGGAAAGTTTGGGAACTAGGCATACCAGCTGCATTGACCTAAGATGTTGTCTTTCTGTGATATTTCAAGAAATCGGTTATTCCTGAAATGATAAATTAGACAGTCTGATTTGGAGAAATCAGATTTTCATTTCAAACCAGGACTGAATCACCCTAATAAAACAACAAAATATGTATATATCACTTCATTTCTGTGGGACATTGGAATATAAACCAGCGATTACTCATATAATCCTCGTTATAATTGAATGAATCTTATCTTATAATTTTTTCTTGAAATATGAATAATCTTAATGGGGGTCGACCTTTTCCGTAAATGGGCCTTAGAGACCAGTGTATGTGGTAGCTGTATTTCGAAACACAGCATGTCTCATATGCTGATCTCTCAGGACCATACATTGATCTTGTATTTTTAAGATCAAATCTTTCAACAAATTATTGAAAAACTAACCAAGAAGGCAATGTATGTTTTAGGATTCAAGAAATGATTAGAAACAAGGTTTTTGTAGTGGTATTGAAATTTGTTTGAGAAAATGATATGAATTGGAGAGGTGCAATGGACAAAAATCTTGAGCTTAATGGATGGAGAAAATAAAACTCTGACCCAAAAAGAATTCTTGTCTCATATTTCACTATATCACTGAATTTCTTTTCTCTGTCAATGGAAATTAATTTTATTTCCATTTCACGTCTCCAATTTATGTTTTTTTTGAAATATTTTAAACACCACTACAAAAATCTTTTTTCCTAATCATTTCTTGAAAACAAGCATACATTGTCTCTTTTTTTAGTTTTCCAATCATCTGTTGAGAAATTTGATTTGGAAGCCACAAGATCAATTTATCTCCTGAGAGATCAGAATATGAGACGTGCAATTTTTAAAAACACGGCTAAAAAATTCACTGGTATAAAGCCCATTTATGGAAAAGGTTGACCCTCTCTAATAGGGGGCTCAGTGAAGAGCTGAAATGCCCCTGGGAGATCACCAAATATCGATTACTGGTCTCAAAATAATTAATACTGGATATTACGATCCACCAATGTCATACAAGCCTATGGGCTCCCCCCAAAAATGTTTCCTGGGCTGGGTCCCACAAGAAAAAATTTGGTCAAAATCTGAGCCCGGGGTGAGGCTTTCAGGATATCCTTGTTTTTTCCTCTGATATGATGGTCTCTAAGGGATGTTTTGGGGACCAAATAAAAAATGAGAAATCAGCCAAAAAGTGCCTTCACTGAGCTCTCCTAATCTCAATGTTCTTGTTTTTTCCCGTTAAGACTTCCTCCTTTCTCTCCTGTTTCTCCCAATGATATTGTTCTATTTTCTTTTCCTCAATTCATTTCCGTTGTTCTATTTCTAACTCACTTCTTTTATCCTTATTTTATTTATTGTTTTCCGCAATCCAACAAGTTCCTTCTATTTTCAAATTAAGAAATAAATATTCTCATTCTTCTTCCTTATTTTCTTCTAGGAAAGCTGAAAATGTTTAAGCTTTTTAATTTCCCTAACCAATTAATGAAACAAGTTGAGTCAATCCTTAAGGGCTTGGATAATAAAGGTCGGAGTTGGATTCTATTTATCCTCAATTATTCTGTTTTTGTTTGATCAAGCTTTCCAGAACATCAGGTTAATTTGATGGATAATTAGTAGGCTTACTGAAGTCAAGGCACTCTTTGAGGAAAATAAAAGGGGAGAAAATTCCACATATTGAGAACTATTGGCCCCAAAATTTACACTTTATTCTTCTGAGCTCATTATTTTTTCAGAATTAGAAACAATTTATTTTTATTCAAATGGATCCTCCTATTTTTCATCCTCCCTTTCAATTTTTGTCTCTGTAAATTCTAATACTCTAGTTCCCAAATCTAATGAATTTCCTTGGTGAATCTCATTTATGATGTTGTAAGTCTTTGAATCCACTGTTCACATCCTTTCATTATTAATAAATGAGCTATACACATATTAATCTGGCTGGAAATGTGGTTTTTTGGAAGCTGATCATTGAAACCAGTCCCTCCTTTTGTATTTAATTAATACCTGATTTCCTACAAAAATTAATTTATTATATTCAAATTGCTTCTATTAAGTAATGTTGGAGCTAAAATAATTACCTTGTAAGAATTGAATATTTCCCTTTGTCATTTCTAAATTTTATCAAATGGTACGTCTTTGGAGCCCATAAATTCTGCTTTATGACCTTCATTCAATTTTAAGAGTCTATGCCGTGAAATTTAACAAATGGAAAATTCTTCCTCTGCATCATGTTCAATTTGTAGCATGATTTCCAAGATCAGGAAATTAAGAAATTCCTCCCATGTACAGAAAGAATTCTCTTTTCATTGAACTTCATTTCCATTTTTCCATTAATTAAAAATCCTGTTTTCTCTATTGGGAATTGTTTTATTAATATTTCAAGCTCTTAGCCATCTCTGAATGACACATGGTTATTTCCTTTCTTACGCGCTGTGAATTATCTAGGACAGCGGTTCCACTCACAAATTAATCAGTATTTAAAATTTTGTGTATCAACTATCTGAAACAGTTAATCCACTCACAATTTAATAAGTATTTGACAGGCTGGAAAGAATTGAGGATTTATATCATTGAGCTTCTGAAAATCGAATTCATTGCGTATTTTCTTGAAGAAAAATACCTTTTGATGAAAATATTCTGGGAGAATTTTCCATTCTTATCACAAAATAATGTATAAAAGAAAACTGTAATATTACAAGTCCCTCCTTAAAACTTGAAAAAATATATTCAAGAAATTAATTTAAAAATGAAATAGAATTTTATCTACCTTTTATATTTTAATTAAGCTTTTAAGAATAAAATTCCAAGTGAAAACTTTCTCCGAATTATTGGAGGTCTGTGTCAAGTGCTGTTAATAGGAATAACCTTAGTCTTAAATTCAAAATAAATATTTTCTAAAGATTAGAAATAAATTATCTCTATTGAAAACTTCACTTTTAAAGAATAAAGTTTACATATCAAGGATCAACATTGTATTCACACTTGGGGTGTTAGAGAGCTTCTAGTCGTGTGAATATTCCCTCACAAGTAGCTGTCACATTTTTCTTCTTCCTTATAAAATTTTCGCTGACTCTCAAGGAGAGATTCCAATAATTTTTTAGAAAATACTTAAATATAATGCATATTAATTGACACAGAACAAACAGTCTTGTGGTCAGACTATATAAATCTCTATACCCTCAATGAAGAGAGCTTTTTCTTCAGGGTTGTTTATTATTGTATATTTTATTTTAATTGATTAATTTTTCTCTATTTTGTATAATTTTATGGTCATTTTATAAAGCTAAATATACTTCCAATTGTATGATCATATCTCATAAGTTGAAAATTGATCAGGGAAAATTTATTGATTAAAAAGACTTCATCCAGTTGAAGTTTTGATGTCTATCACCTGAAATAATATCTGAGTTGTGAGCCTTAGAGGTACTTTAATATACCCAAAATACCACAGAACATTGAATTAAGATACAATTGAAAATAACACTTTTATTTTTAAAGATAGAAAGAATTGAAGTAAAATCTATAATTCATATTTAATAATAACTTTACATGCAATTTTAAAAATGTAAAAAAATATTTATACTTAAAATAATGAAGTAAAGATAAATTTTTATCAAAAATATTAAAAATAAAATATTTTTGGGAAAAATTTGATAAAAATAATTATAGGTTTTTCAATAAAAAAACATATGAAAATTATTTTATCATTGTATTCCTCAGAAAAAATCAGGTGGGGTTACCTCTCAGTGAAAATTCTGTAACTCAGCTTTAAATAAGCTTAAATCAAGTTTTTAGTATTTTCTGTATGAAAATCTGAAAATACTCAAAAACTTAATTTTATTCACACCACATGTGGTGTTAAAAATTGATTTCTGTGCTAAAATTGAGGTTTGGCTTGTAGCTTAGAAGCTATGAGGAATTGAATTATTTTAAATTGAAATGTCAAAATTTGCATGTGTATTACATAAGTGAAATTAAAAATTACAGTTGTGTAATTTAACTTCTCAATCAAATTACATATTCAAATTTTAATCATAGGAAATGATAAAGAATTAAAGAAAAAATAAATTGGAAAGATTAATTTTGGGGGGGAAGGAATCTTGGCTCCAAGGGCATCAGACTCCCCCAAATTCCTTTCTGACAGGCAGGGGATGTCAAAGTTAATGCAAAAGTTCATCACTCTTGACCTTGAATTGAGTAAAAGCATCCATTACTCAATTGATGCTGAGTTTTTGATATAAACTACAGCCTTTTTAACTTGTCTCAAGATCTCTTACACACCTTCTGATGTGTTTTGAAGGCTATCAGCCAACAATTACAATAGCAGAAGCTGGTTTGAGGGACTAAGATGGCTAAAACCAGATCTTTTTAGTCCAAATCAGGGTTCAATAATTCCACAATTTTATTTTCTGCTATTAGTGTGTTTCTCAAACCTGATTAGGGTAAATTTTACTTTTTGAGTAAGAAATTTTGTGGCTATAATAGATTGTCTTCTTTTCCCCACTTTTCTCTTCATGTCATGGTTTTCTTCTTTTACAGTTAGTTTAAAAGCTTTTGAAACAATGAATAAAAGATTCCAACCACCACTATTAAATCATTTCAAACCATGTGAAAAATAATTATAATTGTTTATACCTTTGAAAAACACCAAAAGAAAATTAAAGCATTTTTCATCACTGTTAGCCTTGTCACTTTGTTTAAAAATTCACTCTGGTCACTTTTGGGTCTGTTTTCTCTTTAATATAATTTTAGATACTTTGTTCACATATAAATATCCTCCAGTTTTTTTCTCAATTAATACCAATTGAAATTGCTCTTGAAGAAATTTCTTTTGCAGCCTTAATTATCTCTTGTAGAGTACTTTTTGGATAATTCTTTTTTGGTAAAGCAATGAATCTTGATCATATCATTTCTTTATACTTACATAGCTAAAATAAATTCATTGTGGTGTGTTTTTCTCTAAAAACTCTTGAAATTACTATTTTTGCATAATTTTACCTTAGAAAAAGTTTGAGGACAGGATACTACTTGTTTTTTAATCAAAGTTTTATATCCACATGTTAGTTTTGTGGCACTGCAATCAATTTTACCTTTGAAATAGTTTCTTAAGTTTTTGAATCTTTTTCCTTATATTGAAAATCTTATAATTTCAAAAAATCCATGAAAATATTCTTTTTCCATATTTTAAGTGAGGCTTTATTTTTTATTTTCTTTTGATAAAGCCTTTTTACTTGAAATAATTTATATTTCATTAATTTTAGCTTCTGAAACCATTTTAACACAAGAAACATTGAAACAGCTTCAACAGTCACTAGCATTATTTTAGCCAGTACTGTCAATTCTGAAAAAAAAGCACAGTTATTTTAGATCAGAATAATCAAAAAGAACTAATTTATTGTTAATCAACCAATTTGGACAGTAGTAATACTCTCAAAAAAGAAAATAATTTGTCAAAAAGTAATTTTTTGGAATAAAACTGCTATTTTTAACCTTTTTAGTCAGAATTATGCCTTATACCAGATCTAGAGCCAGATATAGCCCATTAAGAATCTCCCAAGATATTTATAGAAATTATTATGGAAGAAGAAAAAGGGTCAGTAAACAAAGCCAAAACTGAAAAATTAATGACATTCTGAAGCTGATAATACTGTTTTACCTTCAAAAAAAGCTGGCACTAGAATGAGAAGCCTCAGTGGAAATATAAAGCACCAGCCAGAAGGAAAACAACTATGAATTCAGAAAAAAGAGTATTAGATTCTAGAAGATCTCTGGAGGAGCTGCATAATCTCTTACCTGACTGTGGAAAATTTCTGCGCCATCCCAATTCTTGCAAGCTACTGAATGGGTGGAATTCATTGATGGAAAAGAAGAACATGATTCTTTTAGCAGCAGAATTGAGGAAGAAAAAACCTCAACCACCCAAAAAAGTGAAAAAACCAACCCCAGTAGCCATCAAAAGGAATTCCAATGTGAAAAAGAAGCCAAAAGTTCAGAAAAAGGGAAAAGGAAAGGCAGAAGCCAAGGAAATATATTCCAAAATGTTCAACAAGATTCCATGGAGAATTTTTTTAGATGGCCAGAACTATGATTGAACTTCAGAAGAGAGAGGAAGGAAGATTATAATGTCAGAAATTATTTCTGAGATTTTGGATGGATTTCCAGCTTTTGATATAGCCATTAATGACATGAAAAGTCATATTTCTGATAAAAATACAAACATTTATAACAATCTTACAGCCAATAATTCAAGTTTGAGCCAAATAATTGAAACACTTATGTGCTTTTAGAAAGCTTGTAGAACAAGTAAAAAATCAAATTTTGAAAATTCATTTGAAAACAAAATAAATTAAAAATCTGTTATTTTAAAAAGATTAACAAACAAGTGTTCTAAATTAAATATTGATGTCATTATTGAAACAAGAATACATAATTCAATAGCTATTATCAAAGAATCTGATAAGAAGATCCTTGATGATAACTAAATCTCATTTTCTGAAGTAATAGCAAATACAATTACCTTGAAAACGTGTTTTGATACTTCACAAGCACAAGTATCAAAATTAACAATGAGGTTTAGTGAAATTATTTCTGATAATAATAGACAAACAGAACTATGGAAAAAAGCTAAAATAAGAGAGGACATGTATAGAATTGATTTGATAAATTTCATACAAATTTTCCAATATGAATTCAGAAATTCCACAAGGTGTAACACCAGTAAAACTAATAAAATTGAACAATTACTTCACACTTTGCCAAGAATGTCCACACCTCTAAATCAAAGTTAGGCTATAATGAATTACAACCCGCGAGTATTGAGTGTATAAAATTCCCCAATAAAAAATCAATTTTACACCTCTTTCCATAACTTGGAGCCATCAATGGGCTAAGCAATTTTGAAAGAAGGAAAAAATATTAAAGAATGGCCTCACTTCAGTGGTAAAGGATGATATGACCATATAGAATCTATAAGAGGTATTGAAATGATCAAAGAATACTTGGAATTACCAGAAAGATTGTTAACAGAAATTTTGAAAATCCTTTTTTACCAAATAGGCTCATAGATCGTATATAGAGCTAAGACAATCACATGGAAATCAAATCTGGAATTGGTGAAAAGCACAAATAATCAACACATGGGCCAATTATTCTTGGATTTTTAAAGTTGAAACAACCTTTGAATATTCAAAATTTAATTTTTACAGAGACAGAGACTTAACATTGTTTTTACAACAAAAGTACAAAATAACAGCTTTATATCCTCACATTTCAGAATTTATGATCTTTAGAGAATCTCTGAGACAATGTGAAGAAGATTTGGAAAATTCTGTAAGAAAGAAGGACTACTGAAAAATCTTCAGAAGAAGATATTATAAATATACTAGAAGAAATAACCACTAGAACAAAAACTGGCTCTAGTAGTATGAATCTTAAAACAAGGTTTAATAAGACTTGGAAAGATTCAGTGGACAAAAACCCCAAAGAAAATTCTAGTAATATGAGAAATTAATCTGCAGAGACAATCAGAAAGTGCCAAATTTGTCAAAGCACCACACATTTGGACAATAAATTTCCAAAGGGAGGGAAAATGAATTAAATTAACATTTGAAAAGAACCTGATGAAGAAAAATATGATGTGAATGAAGACAATTCAGATGATAAATAATAAATATTTTCTGAATCTTCAAAATATATAGAAAATATCAATGTCATATTTGATATCATGGAATCTTACTCCTGCTTACCACAGTTAAGTAACAGTCAGCTTTATTTATCAAAAGTTCAAGATGCCTAACTTATGAAAACTAAAGCAAACAGAGGAAAAGGCTATACAGCTGTAAATTCCTGTATGAAAGAAGTGGTGATTTATAAAGAGCCCACTAAACTGTTACTTGACCCAGGAGCCTTCTGCTCTTGTGCTAAAAAATCTTTTGTCAAGAATTGTGTACCACATTTTGAAAATAAATTATTGAAAATTGATGGGATAAGACTAAACAGTGCAAGAAATCCACAACTGTCATATTTACACATATAAATGTAAATTTAAGAATAACTATTGAATTTTTTGTCATGGAAAACTGCTCTAGTACCCATTTCATATTGGGAAATGATTATTTAGTCATTTATGGCATAGACTTACATAACAACAACGACAGTTACCTTACTATTGGTGAAAATAAGCATAAAAAAGTTTCCTTTTCACCTTTTAAAAAACAAATTTCAGTAATTAAAATATCACCAGTCAACTTGGATTTAGAAAAGTTAAAATAAGGAAAGATGAATGAAGTTTAATTGTGTCTTCATCTTACTTACATACAATATAAAGGACTCTGCACTATTTTGTATAACCATAAAGAAGCCCTTGCCTTAGATAAAGAGATATTGGGGTAATAATTGGGAATTAATTTGACATTATTTTGAACATTTAAAGGCCTTATCCACAACTCTTAAGGAGACCTGCATACCCTGCAATCACAAATTCAAGATAAGCTCTTGAGATTAATGTTAAAAACTGTTGGACATTGGTGTGATAAGAAAAGCTGGGAGAGCTATAATCAATAGAAGAATTTCATAATATTATTCCAATTAATTTCTAAGTACTCTAAGGATAACTCCTTGATAAATTCCTTGTATTAAATATGGAAAAATTCATATTATGAAGGAATATTTAAACTTCTTGATGTCATAAACTACCATAGAACAAAGCACACCTGTGTTATGACAGTTGTGAATAGGTCCTTAATCAATATTGTATAAAAATAATTCCATGGAAGCCCTTTCTCAGGACATCTTTCTGAGGTTTGGATAAGAGAAGATATTAAGAGCTGCATATGGTGGCTAATGTGGCAAAAGGATTTTGCATAATATTGAAATAGCTGTGACAGATTTCAGAAAGCCAATAAATCCACTGGAAAAAGATTTGGAAGTATGATAAAAGTCCAAGAACCCCATAGACCTTGAGAGATTTACATCTGGATTGAGTAACTGGGCTACCACCATGGGGTGATTGAAGCTATAATTCCTGCCTAGTGATTGTTGACAGATTTAGTAATACTCCAATTTATGAACCATGTCACAAAGATGATAAATCCACAGATACAGCTCTCCTAATATAGAATAAAGTATTATCATAGACTGGTAGATTTACAAACATTATTAGAGACAGATCCCAAGTTTACTTCAGCACTATGGGCAAATATTCACCAATTATTTGCAACCAAATTATCCATCTCTACAGATTACCACCCAAAAACTGATGGATTAGCTGAAAGAACAATACAGACCTTGGAAGACATGGTAAGAGTATTTTGTGCATATGGTTTGGAGCTCAAAGATTGTAATGGATTTGCCCATTATTGGTGTACCCTTCTACTGCAGTAGAACTAGCATGTAGAGCATCTATTCATGACAGTACAACTTAGAATCCTACTATTCTAGAAATATGACGGAATCACAGACTACCCAATGACTCTTTGAGTAAATATTGTGTTTAGATACATTCCAAAGCTGCTAGCTTCAAAGGAATGCTAGACAAATCTAGGAAGCATGTAATAAGATTCATGGAGGACTTGTTTTAATATGCCAAAGCCAGATGGGATAATTCACATGATACTCCAGAATTCAAAGTAGGAGACCTGGTGCTTTTATCTACTATAATATTTGATAAAAACAAAGGATGAAAAAATCTCAATGACCCTTTGCAGGATGTTTTTTGATTAAAGCCCTCCATGGAGAAATCTCTGAAGCTCTTAGTAATAGGAATCCTACCTTTCCAATAATCCTGATAAGCCCTTACAAAGCTTGTGATTCTGAAGAATTTACCTTAAGAAATAAAGTTCCCCAGAATATAACCCCTGTTGAAACATCTTGTACTAAGAAAATTACCAAAGCTCTCAGAGAAAGAAGACTGGGTACTAAGAAAGCAAGGGAATATCTTGCCAGATACAGTAATCCAGCTTGTGAAGATGAATGATTAGCAGAAAAGGACATACCTGAGGCTAAAAAAATTCTTAGAAGGTTCAGACACACCAGAAATAGAAATATTAAAAAGTAATGTTCCCTATTAGGGGAGGTAATATGTGATCCTTAAAGGTATTTTCATATACCCAAAAGATCTCAAAAAATCAAAGTAAGTTATAATTAAAGTAATAATTTTATTTATTAATATGAAAAAAAAATTGAATATAAATGAAAAATTTGGAATAAAATGTATAATTAATATTTAATAATAAATTTGAATTAACTTTTTTAAACTTTAAAATATGTTTTTACTTGAAATAATGAAGTAAAAATAATTTTTTATCAAAAATATTAAAAATGAATTATTTTCTGAAAAAAATTTAATGAAAGCATTATAGCTTTCTTCAAATAAGTAAATATATGAAAATGATATTGCCATTGGATTCCTCAGAAAAAGTCAGGTGGGGTCAGCTCTGAGTCAAAATTCTGTAACTCAACTCTAAATAAGCTTAAATAAAGTTTTTAGTATTTTATGTATGAAGTTCTGAAAATACTCAAAGAATTAATTTTATTCACACCACATGTGGTGTTAACAATCAATTTATGTGTTAAAATTAAGGAGTATTTTTTAGCTTAGAAGTTATGAGGAATTGAACTATTTTAAATTGAAATGTCAAAATGTGCACCTGTATTACATAAGTGAACTTGAATTTACATATGTGGAATTAAGAATCAAAGTTTTTTTCTGTATTTTTTCAATTGAGTTACATATGTAAATTTTACAGATAGTAAATGATGAGTAATTAAAGAGAAATAAATTGGAAAGATTAATTTTGGTGGAATAAATGTTGGCTGAAAGGGTGCAAGACTCCCCCAAATTCCTTGCTGACGGGCATGTTATTTCAAAATTAACTCAAACGTTCATCACTTCTGGCTTGGAGCTGAGTCACAGGGCCTGTAACACCATTGATGATGAGCTTCTGATACCAGCCAGGGAAGTTTTAACTGTTTCCAAGAGGGTAAAACTACCCTTGAGTTAAAACAAACTTAATCAAAACAGTTTTAACTGGAATTAAGGTTTTCTACACACATCCTGACGTGAATTTAAGGCTATAAACCAACCAATACTATAGCAATGGCTGGCCTAAGGGACTAAAAGGGATAAAACCAGCCCTTTTTAGCCCAAACCAGGGCTCAATGATGACATAATTGGATTTTCTATTTACATCATGTTTTTCAGGAATGATTAGAGTAAATTTCACTTTTTGAGCAAGGGATTTGGTGGCTATAAAAGAATGTCTTCTTTTCCCCAATTTTCTCCTTGTCTTAAAATCTTTTCCTTTTATAACTAGTTTAAATATTGTTAAGCCAACCAATGTAAGATTCCAACCACTACTTTTAAATAATTTTCAAGATTTTAATCATTTGAAAAATAATTGAAATCACTTTTGCCCTTGAACCACCTCAAGAGTAAATTAAAGTATCTTTCATCACTGTCAATTTGTCATTTGTTTCCAAATTCACTCTGGTCACTTTTGGGCATGTTTTCTATTTGATATTTTTTATATACTCTTTTCCCATATCAATTTCCAGCAGTTTCCTTTCAATTAATTCCAATTGAAGTTTCTCTTGAAGAAATTACCTTTGGAGCCTTGAATATCTCTTGTAGAGTATTTTTTGCATAAATCTTTATAAAATTATTTTTCTATACTAACAATGTTCAAAACAATAATTTTGGCTTGTTTTTATCTTAAAAGTCTCAAAATTAATTTTTTTGTATAATTTTTCCATAAAAAAATGTTTGAGGACAGGAAAATTACTTGATTTTAAATTAAAGCTTAATATAAACACCCTACATAAGCACAATAAGAATTGAAAAATATTGTTTGAGGAAGAGAATAAAAATGGAGGATTTAGGACACAGAATTATCCCCCACATGTAACAAGTTGAAAAGGGCTTATAGAGCTAGTAAGGGTCCCTTAATTGCCTTGTAAATGACATTTTTGATCACAAAATACCCTCTCAAACTCTAATCAATCCACCAAAATACCCAAAATAAGGGAATATGTACTCTCATTATAATCTCAATATACTCCCAGGATAAAACACTGTAATATTGAAAGTTGTTCCCAGAATAATTCATGGCTTCAGGCCATGAATGTCTTTAGAAATACAATGAGTATCAGTGAGGAATCATTATCCATCAACAAGGCTTTTCTACAGCTGTGGAAGAAACTCAAGATTCTAAAATAAGCTATTGGAAGGACATTATCCAAAAAAATTTCTCCTTGCTCCATATTTTCACATATTTGATAAAGAAGACCTTTTGTTAGATTTCAAATCAATTAAATTCCAAGAAAGCTTCTAATTCAAGCTTAAATATTCAGAAATAAAAATTATGTAAATTTACCAGTTTCTTCAATCACTCCAATCATGACCCTAATCATATCAACTGATTACCATTTCATCCCAGAAGAGGTAGGATATTCAAGAAAGGAGAATTGGAAATTTCATCAGTATTATCCTCTCCAAGGATGGTTAGGAAACAAATTAGGAATCCCCAGCCTAACAATGTTCCAGCCAATTGGGCTATCATGTTGATTATTCCAAATGATCCTTGTGTTCATTTTCTTAATGGGGAACTGTTATCAAGACTTTCCTCATACAATGAATTTAAAATGACCAATTGAAGAGCCTATATTAGAAACCATCATTCAATTCAAAAAGCTACAAATGTCTCATTAAGTGTTTGTGGGAATGGAGAAAGAGAATGAATATGAAAGTAGAATTGTCTGAGCTTCAATATTTCCCCAATTCAAATAGATCTTCCTGAGTGTTGGATGCAAATTATGTGCAAATAAATGCACCTAATTGCTTCATATATAAAGAAGTTGGTTTTTATTCTATCAATTGTGACAGCCAAGAGATAGAAAGTATCAGGTTTTGTGGAAGTCATATCATCAATAATAGTTTCTAATATTTTTTAAAAAAATGTTCTATGCTGTCAGAAGATACTAAGAATTTTCATTTTGATAAATGGGATTTTGAATTCAAGGATGAATCTTGCTTTATACACCAAAATTATGTGAACTTTGATATAATTAATGTAAACAATCTTTCCTTTTTAGAATCCCTTTTTATATTCAGTTAAATGCAATTTCTTTGAAGAAAAATTAGTTAAAGATTTTCTTACTGTTCCATTGTTTCCTGGCACACATATTTTCAAGAACCATCTTGTGAATGCAAGGAAATTCAAATTTTCCAACGGTATTCCATAAGGGGATTGTTTTCCGACCATGTCAGATACCAATAATCCTTAACTTTTAATAGTCAAATGTTTCTGATAATTCCACCATATTCAATTATTTTTGAAGGACTAATTTCTTTTATTTATATAGACCTTATGGAACTATTCCTTCAATCCATGGACAAATTTTTCTATTAAATGGTAATGCAAGATAACTTTTCATCTCTATTATTTTTCATTCCAAGAGAAATAAAATATTAATAAGGAGAGAATATAATTATCTGGAAAAATTCTTCAAAAATGTTATCAGTGATATACCTTCAAAAACTAGTACCAACAATTTTTAGGAATTGAATTCAGAATTTCTGACCACATTTTTAATGAGATGAGCATAATTCATCAAAACATTATGCCATATGAGAATAATGAGGATAGGAAGGTAGATAGTAATGATAAGTATAATTAGATTATTCATTAATATTGGAAGCAATAAAGGTGACCTCACTTGCAAAATTCTGATCCTATTCCTTCTAACATGGAGAATGGGTTTTGTATAGGGTTTTGAATGAAGGACTTGAATCAACGCCATACATGTTTTTTATTGTTAAGAGGACATATCTCACTATTATATGGTGTTTTTTATTCCTGGGAGATATTAATAATATGTAAGAATGTAAGTATTTCATTCCAAAACTGGAAATAATAATGCACATTGATATTTGCTGGAGCTTGAAAATCTGGGTGTTATTTGACCCAGAGCCAGGATATCTTTTATGTGTCATGTCTTCTGTTTTTGATAGAAAAATTTCAAGTAATCAGCTTCCTTTTTGAATAATGAAGAAGGTAATACTGGATATACAGTTTGACAAAAGTATTATATATTAAATTGAATGGATTATACCTCGTGGTTATTGAGGTTTCAAATTAGTAGGTCCATAGGCTGAATATTGTTATTAGGGGGTGTCAAAGTTACAAAATCCCACACTCAAAGTCCTGTGTTTTTTCCCCAAATCCTAAATTAAGTATTTGGGATTTGGGAAATACCACACCTCAAGAGGCTTGGTTTTTTGAGGTACAAAAATTGAGGGTTTTTGCCTCCAAGTCCTGTTTTGGGATACTAAAATCACACCTTTGGCTTCACTAAAAGCATCTTCTTTTGATACACACCTTGTCAGCCTGTGACTCAAAACCAGAGCACAAGCATGACAGCCAAAATACCATAAACCAATGGTATAGCTAAGATACCACCAAAACATGGAGCTGAGCCAAATTAGCTCAAAAGGTATCAAACGATAGAGGAAACTCACCTCTTTCTGAAAATATAAGTCCCATCACCATAGGACAAGAAATAACAAAGTTATTGCTGAGCATAAACCTTAATCTTCACCTCTCATCTAAAATCTAGAAAGAGAGGCTTAACCCCATCAAATGGGTATTCCAAATGAAGCTCTAAGCCAGGGCTATCCAATGGTACCAGCCAAACTGAGCTAGCACCAATATTACTGGAGTTATGGTCAATTTCAGGCCAAATAAGGGTGAACAAAACATTCACCTCTCATGTAACCTCTACAGTTTTAGTGTGGGATACCTGAAGTGGGGTATCTTTGGAAAGAGCACAATCAGGGCTATCTGATGGTGCCATCCACTCCTTTATATCTCAACTATAACAGAAGTTATGAGGCAAACAAGCTCAATACAGCTTTTTGCCCAAACCACGCCTATGTACAAAAAACCTTGTGTATGGGATAACTTTTCCATATTTCATGATAACCATACCAAATTGGGTACCATTGTGTAGAGTTCATACAGGGATATCCAATGAGCCAATTCTTAGGTTGATATCTCAAAAACTGACAGAGTTATGACTGGTCTAAGGTCAAAATCCCACCTGCTGTCATATACAGCCTTACCATGGGATAATATTCCATAATCATGAATATGAGGTGTCAAATAGCCGAAGAAGCATGTTTTTACTTCAATACCTCATATGTCAGTCAATACTGGGGTCCCATACAGTTTCTGTACAGCATTCTACACGTCATACACGTCAGAATCAGGCTGTGAGGTCCCCAGATGAAAATTTTCACCCTGTATTGGTGAAATAAAGGGTATACAGGCTGTTTTCAAACCACAAGCCTGTCCTGGAGAGTGAAAAATCTTCACTTCCTCTACATGGAAAGGTCTAGCAGCCTTTCCACCCCAATTTCAGGATAAAAGGAGGGCTTTTCACAGCCAAAATCATCTCCTCATCCTGCTCTTGAATAACCTACGTAGTAAACTGTCAAAAACAGTTTTACTCTTGGTTAATAATCAGGTATAATTATAAATTTAATTATTGTAGTCTTTTATTATTGTAACCCAACAGATAAAGCTGCACCCAGGGCTTTCAGCAGCGTTCACCACCACTATATCTCTATAGTAAAGCCCTTAAAATCTTAATTTAATCATCCATTATCAACTTTATTATCTTTTAAAACCACTTTTACCATGTCACAGTCATAGTTTCAGTTGTAAATAGCCTTATTACTTCTTCAACATAGACTCATCCTGACACACCTCAGTAAGTGCATGTATAATTGCATTGAGCTTCCCTTATCTTTCATATAATATAAATATCCTGGTAATTTCTTAAATCATTGTTTTTCAAATTGCATCTTCTATATAAATTCTCATCATTTACAATCCCAAAAGTTACTTTTGCTCCAGACATTAAAATCACTGAAGTTCATGGATTATTTCAACTCTGATAGTGATTCAGATACTCAAGAATATCTAACCTGATTAAATATGATAGCATCCCAAAGATACATCAATTTTTTAGAAGATATCCTTCCCATTACATGTATACATTGAATGATTTACAAACCTTATCCTCTGAAAGGTTTTTCCAACTTTGTTGCACAACACATGACTCATTTGGAAATTTTGTGGCACAGGTGAAAGTTGATGAAAAATTTTAAAATTCATCCCAATAAAACAATGTCATCCTGCAATAAAATTTGCTGTGGCACTATTTAGGTTATGATCAAATGGAAATGGGGCAGCGTTTTGGAAAATCAAAATGTTGTTTGGAATTATCCATGGTGCTATTGTCTTTTAAACTCAAAAATCTATTGAAATATTAATTAATTTAAAGAAAAGAATTATTGTGTGTCCAACAATAAAACAATGCAGAGAGGTTTCACAAGTTATGCAGGTGGAAGGATCTCCTGGGTGCATTGGATTTATTGATGGGAGTCTCATATCATTATTTAAACAACAACCCCATTAATGGTGAAGCCTATTTTTATTGTAAAAAGTGGTAAGATTTCAAATTTTCTTACTTGATTTCATTTTGACTGATTATTCAAAATAAAGGTTCTTTATTTTGATAAAACTGGTTTGCAACATAAAAAAACAGTTCACTGCCCTACATGTTGGGCTTACTGGATCACTTCATGATTCAAATGTAAATTAAAATATGAAAATAGAACAAAAGCCTCAGGACATTTATAGAAAATACATACTTACTAGCTGATTCAGCATATGCAAGCTCTCCTTGGGTTGTTACAGCTTATAAGGGATTCATGGCACAGAGTGAATAAAACTGTTCTTTCAATCACTTTCTAGCAAAATAAAGGGTAATAATTGAGCATTAAATTGAAATTTTGAAGTTTTGGTGGTTTTCTCTAAGGGAAATGTAAGATCAACTGAGGTATAATCAAGAAATCCAATAATTCGTTAGCTGGGTCATTTCTTGTACAGTTTTACATAATATGTTGGCACAAATTGGAGAGTAATGGTTTCATTTTTATGAAAATGATGATATACTACAAGTAGGAATTCTGTACAAAATGGCAAATAGGGAAGATCTTTCAAATATGCATGAGAAAAGTATGCCAATTACTTTTGAATGGAAAGACAATCAATTCTCAATGTTATCATTATTATCTACTTATGTCTTAAATTTAAATTCCTAAAATAGAGAGGATATGTGATTGATAAAATTGAAGTATTTACAATTTTTACTTTTTAGCTCTCTATTGGTCATGCATATTTCTTTTAAAGTAACCATATAATTTTTATTTTTTTAAGTAGGTGTCATTTTTGAAAATTTCTCACCTAAATTAAAATATTTGTTATTTATTTTAAAAGAACATCCAAAATGAGTAATTTATTCATGGTTGATAATTTCTGAAGGAGGTTATGATGTACAATTGACTACTGATGATTTCTTGCATAGAATTTCCATTATACCAGGTTTCTTTTAAAAATCAATCTCCATTTTTAATTTGGGGAAGTGAAACCCATGTACAGTTGGGGTGAAGAAAGCTGGAAGTGAATCAAAATCTTTTTTGTATACAAAAGGAAATATACCATAATTTCATGAATTGATATCATTACCATCTTGATGTGGCTTATTGAAAAAATTATCTTAAGTGACAATGCTATTTTTAAATGATTTTCATTATTTTTTTTATTGGCCAAAATTGATTGAAAGTTACTGAGATTTGGTAATTAAGCAGCTTCAATTAATGCTTCATTTTGATTTGTAGGTAATTTAGATAAATGAGGAATTCTATAATAAATTAAATCTTCATATTCTCCAAGTTTTCTTCATTGAAGATTATCTAGTTCAACTTAATGAGGTGTCTATCCATGTTTTCAGTAGTAAACACCTATAGTTTTTCAAATTAATTAGTAAGTATTAATATAAAAAGTAGAAAATTCTACAAACCTGAAGACTTTCCAGAATTAGAACCTGGACAAAAGCTAATAGCTTTCATTATTCCACCTAGGAGACTTTTATTTGTTTTTATTTCTTGTCTATTTTTGGACAATCTCATTAAAGTAAAAACAAGATTTTTTAAGATGTGAGAGTTGGAAGAAGAATTTTCAAATGGGTTGATTTCATAAATGACAGCTGGTAAGGAAGTATTCTTGGTTCTAGCAATGATTACATGAGGATAAGGAAGACTTTTTATTTATGGAAGCTTCAACCATGTGGCATAATCAGCTTTATTATAAATTGGGATGCATGAGATATTTCTAAATGGTTGTTTGCAATGCCCAAGCTGTAGGGTTATTTGTTTCAAATAATGGATATGTTGTCTTTGACTTCGTGTGAGTTTTCTCTTATTACTTACATCTATATCATTAAGTTCATTATTTTCTATATTTGGTTTAGTCATAACCATGAAATCAAGAGTATCAATAAGATTTTAATAATCTTTAAGATCATTCTTATTATGTACTAAATCAGGTTTGGTCCTAACCTTCATATTGGTTTTGAGATATAAATAGAAGAATCTTCCTTTTTAAACTTTAAAGATGAAGTTAGCTTAATGGTTTTTAGTGACATTGCAAAAGTGAAACCTTTATGAAAAATTCACCCCTATATTAACATTCAAATTCTATTGAAATATATATATATAAATAAAAATCAGTATTATAATAATGATTCATAATTTCAAATGATTTAAAAAAATATTAGTAAAAAAATGGATGAGTCATATCAAAAAGAGAAAAAAAAACTAACAATCATTATCATCCTTGATTATGAAAGAAATCAATAATAAAAATATATTTTAATATTTTTTTCATCATCATCGTCCTTGATTATGAAAAAATATAAAATGAAATATTAACAAGGGGATACAACCTCTGGAAGGCCTCAGATGGCCTCCCAAAAGCTTCAAAAGGCCATCCAAAGCAATTTGGGGGAGATCAGAATTGAAAAAAATCAAAAAAAGGTCTAATTTATTTGTCACTATTCCAGTGTAGAACCTCCCAGAGTGATGATTGGGAGGTTCTGGGCGGGTTGGAGGTGATTATGAAGGGGTGGTTGGTGATGGCTGACAGGATTAAAAGGGTGGACTTCAGGGTGCAGATATAGGTGGTTGGTGATTTAGTTCATTATGACAGGGTGGTAGGTGGTAATTGTGAGTATGGCTGAGTTTATTTCTTATTGAATGATAAGGAAGCTGGAAGAAAATAATTAAATAACTCACTTGATGTTTTTTAATAATTATCAGAAACCAATAAAAAAACCTGACTGGAATTTCTAAAAAAAATGAAAGAATGAGATGAGTTTCAGTAAGAATGAGCTGAGTGATAAATTTAAAAGAGAAAAATACCAGTTTATTTTATTTTTTCAAATGAATTTTGATTAATTGGAGTGATTCTTTATGAAAAAGAACTAGAAATAAGAGAAATATTTAAATTTTAATTTAAAAAATAAAATAAAATGGATTTTTGAAAATGAAATTTGGCAATTGATATTTGAGTGGAAAACTACCCAAAAATCTGATTTAAAAAAAAATAATTATAATTTCAAAATGAAAGTTGGGATTTATAATTTGAGCAGAAACTGAAATTAAAATTTGTTTTTCTTTGTAAAAACCACCAAATTAAAATAAACACACCTCAAAAAAAAGCAATCCCCCAGCATGAAAAGTGGTTAACACTTTATCAGTATAGCTATAAAAGCTCAATTCATATTTGAAATTAAACTTTTAACTAGAAAATTCCAGTTATGAGATATCATACAAACAATTTAAACTCATTACTCTTTGGTATCCAAATAAAAGCTGGGATAAACCCAGGCCAATACTTTACCATCAAAAGCAACTTAATAATATAATTACCTCAATTTATGAGTGCATTTCTCATTCCTTGGCACGATTCAATAGTTGATATGTTGTATTCATGCATTACCAAATCAAAATTCAATCATTTATACCTAATACATAATGATAAAACACTTTTTTGATTGATTAATGTCAGAATACATTTGAGCTCAGAGAAGTTCCTGCTTGATGACAATGCTGCTATAGTGAGATACATCTAGAATTTCTTTTCCTTCAACTCCAATTCCTGATTTCACTTTTCTTTTTCAAATGCATGTTTCATGCTTTGTTGTTTCCTATAAAAATATTTTTGTTGAATTCATTTCTTCAAACCATTTAACTTAAATATTCTTCACTTTCTCTTCATTCCACCTCTCCTTTTACCACTCCAAACAAGCATTATCATTTGCTTCATCAGATAAGAACCAGATTTCTTTCAGTATTCTTGAAAATAGTAGTTATAAATTAAAGATATACCCTTTTTACAGGATTCCAACAAATTCACACATCTAGATGAAAACATATCCATGAAATTCTTCCTAGATAAACTCTTGTGATTAAAGCTGGGGGTCAATGCTTGATTATGCTTTGATGTTGAATGAGTTAAAAGTTTACTTAGCTAGTGAAAGAAGAAATAGTTAAAATTGGCTTTTATAAATTTTAGGCTTAAGCATACTTACTTATTAATTGAATATTACTTATTATTTATTAATGTCAGAATACATTTGAGCTGAAATATTGGCCTTCTCAATGGTAATTCTTCTATGGTGAGATCCATCTGGCATTTCATTTCCTTAAGCTCAAATTCCCTATTTCGCTTTTCTTTTTCAAATTCATATTTAACTTGTTGTTTTTTCTCATAAAACTCCATTTGTTTTTTTAACTTTGCTTCTTCAAACTTCTGACTTTTAATATTCCTCACTTTCACTTCATGTCACCTTTCCTTGTCCCACTCAAAACAAGAATTATAATTTTCTTCATGGGCTAAGAACCATATTTTTTCTCTTTAGGATCGAAAATAGTAACAATAGTTTCAAGACATACCCTTTTGACATGATTCCAGAAAATCTGAATATGTAGGTGCAGACATATCCATGGAGTTTCTCCTAGATCCACTCCTATCATTAAAGTTGGAGGTCAATGCTTGATTATGTTCTGTTTTCAAATGAGTTATAGATTTACTTAGATGGTGGAAGAATAAATAATCAACATTTGATTTTAAAAATATAAGGCTTAAACATAATTACTGATTCATCATTGAGGTTTTCTTCTTGAACTAACTCATCACCATTATTAAAAAAATGATCAATATTAAGATTTAATTCCAAATTATTATGACCCTTTCAAGCCCAAATGAGATTTAATCATCTCAGGTAAAAACAAAAGGATATGATTACTTACCTTATTAATTAGTTTTTCATCTTTAGCATCATTATACAAGCTATCTTTTTCTTGAAATAAATAGCTTGAAATGGAAGTGATATTGGGCTTGTGGCCAAAGAGTGCATCCATTTTGACATAGCAGGTACACATATGTTCAATCTTTTAACACATTCATTTGATACCTTCAAACTAATTATCTTCAGTTAGTCCAGCCCCAGTTTAATTTTCAAGTTTTTTAGCAGACACATACTTCTTTTTATATGCTGTCCATTGATGTCAAATTCTGCTTGAGGTAAGCTTAAGTTGATGATGTGATTTTTTGTTTATCTCAATTGCCATAAGCTGAAATCCATGCTTCTTTGATCAAGGGGGCCTTTTTATTGAAGTTGAGCCACTAGTATCAAAAGATAATATTTCTGATCAGATTTTCAAAATAGATTGTGGAGGAATATTTTTTACAGTTATTAATCATGAATTGTGAATACTCATATTGGTCAGGTTTAGAAATAAAATCCCATATGCATGGTATTTGGTGAAAATACCAGGGGACTCAGTTAAAATAACATTTAATTTACACATGAAAACCTGTGTTTTACCCTTTGTATTTAGAAACCAAATCCTGTGTTATTTTAATGTGGTATTTGGTGAATTTGACACCCCCTATTAGTATTATTCTTGTGGGATGTAATAAATACAATAAAAATGTCAAATTTTCAAAGGAATTTGGAAAACTTAACCTAGAATTAATAATTTAGGAAGATAATAGAACTTAATTTAGTACCATGATAAAAAAAATTAAAAAGTATTTTCTTTTTGGCTATATATTCAATTTCAGCCCTTAGGAAAGCTATTATGAAAAGAATGTCAGATTTGATTTTAACTATTATTATGAAGGTATCTCACAGAAATTTCATGGTATTTCTAACTAGTTTGTGATAATTTGGCTTGTTGGCTACTATTTAGGACCTCAGGAGGCTAATTTTATGTAAAAAAGATATGCAAAACAAGGTGGTAAATCATTTTGTGGATGAGTATTTATATTCTAATCAAAAAATGTATTACACTTCTAAAATATTTATTTTTAATAATTCTATCATAATTCCCTTTTCATATCTAGTTTTTCTTTTGGCTCATAAGATCAGAATCTCATCAATACAAAAAGAAAATGTTGGCTTCAAAATTCAAACTGAATAAAAAAAAGGTCAAATAAAGTGAAATTTCATCATTTCTCCCCTGCAATTCTCACATTTTAGAGAAATTTCAAAAATAATATCTATTTTGGCTTTATTGTTTGTTCTTTAATGGTCTAAGCTGTTTTAATTAAGTAGGGGAAAAATATTTAAATTCAAAATTATAATAGGTTTGGAGAGAATTTAAATCAGGAAAGGGTACTAAATACAATCAGAATGAGAAAGTAACCTTTTTTGGAAATTTATTTACTTTTCATTCAAAAATAAAGAAAAAAAGAGGAAATTAAATTGAAATTTGTGATAAATTTTGCTTCAAAAAAACCTTGGTCACAGAATAAATTCAAAAAGTAAAATTTTTATAAGATATGATATATTAATTAGAAATCTTTAATGCAAATACAGAAACAAAAGAATGTGATTCCAAATTTTCCATCTCATAATTAGAAAACATATGTATCTTCTTAACATCAATTTATTTGTTAATTGGCTTATTTTAGGATATAATTTCAAAACAAGTCCTTTTCTAAAATATTATTTGTGTATAATTAAAGTGATTTATAATTTTAATTGATCAAATCCTCCACTCCAATAGTTTTCTCTGCTTATTATGAGGATCATATTTCAATTAAAAAAAGAAAAGTTGCTTTGTAACAACTGTTTCAAAGATCAACCATGGTTTTTTAATCAGATTTCAAGTGAAGGTAAAAAACATTTTGAATTATGGTTTTCCAATTGAACAAAATATCTTTAATTAAGCTTCTCAAGGTAAAATTCATCCTTAAAGCACATGAGTTCTTTCAAGTTGGATTCAATAAACTTTCATTTACCCCAAACATTTAAACTTATTCTCTGCATTTTTATTTGAGAATATTTTCAAAATAAATTTATCAAAGGTTCTTCCAAATATTTTAAATTAATCCTTTGATCCTTTCTCACCATCATTGATAAAGAAACTTGGTAGGACCTCTTAAATTTACCAAATATTATCAATCAATTTTTTTCTGTTTAAACCTTCAATTTTTTTTGTTTTTTTTAGAATTTGGAATAGAATAGAAAGGCAATATTTTTATTTATATCTAATAATCACGCTAATATCCTATGATAGCTATCCTCCATAATCACCATGATGATTACATTCCAAATTCTTTTAAGCCTCATCCATAATAATTACTCTAATATTCACTTTACCAACTCAAGATACTTCCAAAAGCCTTTATATAATATTGCAATTCAATGAAAGTTTTGAGCCTTAATTTAAATAACCTTATAGTTTTATTTGAAGTAGATTTTCAATGAATCAATAAAATCTTTTATCTTTTCAATAATACACTATTGGTGTTCCTGTTTCAATGAGCTATATCAACCCCTAATAAGGTATTTTGGCTTTTAGCTCTTAGGGGTGGATGATTATTATAAAGTTTTTTCATTTTAATTTAAAAATAAAAGACTTTCCAAAATTTGATTCCAATTTGTATATTATTAAAAAAAAGACTTAATACTTTTGAAGTTTTAGTATTTGGAACCTACCAAAATACAAACCTTATTCTAAAAATGCCTATACTCTTAAAATATATCAGATAATTTTATAGCTCAAATTTTGGGATGTAAAGTGATTTTAACATGAATGAGAAACAAAATAGCTTCAATAACCATATTTAGAAGTCTAAGATATTTGAGAATACAGAATTTCTTAAAAATTGAGGAAGCTCAGAATCAAATTTAAGAATTTTACATGGTTCTATTGCTTAATAGAATGAGATTACTCATTTTGAAACTAACCCTAACAAAACCCCATCATTTTCCACACATCATTATCAACAACAAACAGAATTCATACCTACCCATTTTCATATTATTACCATTTACATTATAAGTGCAAAGAAAATTATCATAGAATTGATAGTATTGGAATTTTATTAAATAAAATTTCTCACAAGAAATAAAACAAAACATCAATCAGGAAGCACTATAAGTAATAAAACAATTCTCTTTTCATCATGTATCTTAAAGAGAAAAAGAATTAGATAGATTATTTATGTGAGCCTTGAGGTATATTTTAAATACCCAAATAAGCCCCATTGATATAAAAAACACTTTTGAACTATCCATAACCCATGATTCATGCATATATCTAAAATTAAGCAATTTTCATCTAATAAAAGATGAAAAGCTTTTTTGTTTATATGTAAATCCATGTAATTAAGGCCATAATTGGAATTATCACAAAAATTCACCTAGGGTAACCCCACATATTGAATAAGCTTAAATTAAATATATGAGGTGTTAATATGAGAAATACTTCAACAACACATTATCAATAGAAAATCTTTGTTTTTCTCAATTTCACACCAAAATAATGTAAATGTGAAGAATCCCATGTTACATATACAGCAAAGAGAGCTTCATGCATATTTGTGGCACTGAAGATTATTTTATCCTTACATGAAGTTTTGATACACCCATAGTGGATATCAGTTTTGAAGCTTGAATTAGTATTTTTGACATGAAAATAGCTAAGGGGGACAAAAGACAACAAAGAGAGCCAGGGTACCCAAGCTCTGATTCCTCTGAGATGTGGGAAGCTCCAAATCTTGAATCAATGGCTGATTTTGGCTCAATTATTTTATTAAAACCTTTTGGGAACCTGGTTACCAAGATAAAATCTCATTAAATCATGAGAAAATAGCAAATAAGCTTCTATTTTGATATGACAAATAGGTAATAAGCAGCTCTGAATCCTGTAACCATTTTTATTATTGATTATTTTCCATGGATAAACCAAAAAAAGAGTAATTTTAAAACTTATTTTACTGTTATCAATGAATTTACCTCATGTCAACTAGCTTTAACTATATTATTTGCTTTTTTATGTAAAAATGAGGTAAGAACTTCAAAAATTTATTAAATACAACTCTTAATTAATCCTTCAGAAACTTTCAGGACCAATGTAGAAATATATATTCCACACTAGACCCAAAAATAATTATGACTTAATAATTCAAATTGGAAGTTTTACTTACCATACATTTTGGAGGATTTCACATGAAACACTGAATCTTCAAAGATTCATAGAAAATAAAACATGTGATGAAATTTCCAATATGATTTATAAACTTTAGATATTTATTTTCATTTTTAAATGAAAGAATACTTACAGTTTTTACTCCTTTATTTATTGCCCATAAATAGGTTGGTAGTCACATAAATTTATTTAATTAAGTAATTATGTGAGCCTTAGAGGTATTTTCATGTACCCAAAAGACCACAAATAGCAAAATAAGATAAAAATATAAATAAAATGAATCCATTTATATTATCAGAATGAAAATTAAAATATAAATACAAATTCATATACAAAAATAAAAATTTTATTATAATTTAAAATAAAAATTACATTAAAGTTTAAATTTATGAAAATGCATTTTTACTTGGAAAAATTAAGTAAAAATGAATTTCTTATTAATACTAATGAAATTAGAATATTTTTGGTAAAACATTACATAAAATATATTATAGCTACTTATCCAATGAATAAACATAAGAAAATTACCCCACCATTGGATTCCTCATAAAAAATAAGGTGGGATCACTTCTGGGTAAAATTTCTGTAACTCAACTCTAAATAAGCTTAAATTAAGTCTTTAGTATTTTATGTACAAAAGTTGAAAATCCTCAAAACCTTTATTTAATTCATGCCACATGTGGTCTTAACCATCAATTTTTGTGTTAAAATTGGGGTGTTGTGTTTAGTTTAGAAGTTATGAGGAATTGAAGTATTTTCAATTGAAATGTCAAAATGTGCGCATGTATTACATAAGTGAAATGTAATCTACATATGAGGTATCAATTATTACAGTTTTTTACTGTAAAATTTTGATTTAATTGCATGTGTAAATTACAAATTTATTACATGATGAGGAATTAAAGAAAAAATAAATTGGAAAGATTAAATCTGGGGTAGGAAGGAACTCTAGCTCTAAGGGGGAGCCAGACCCCCAAAATCCTGGCTTACAGGCATGAGATGTCAAAATAAATGCAAAATTTAATCACTTTTGGCCTGGAATTGAGTCACAGGGTCTGTGACCCAATTGATGATGAGGTTTTGATACCAACCAGGGCAGTTTTAACTGTTTCCAAAAGGATAAAACTACCCTTAAGTTACAACAATCTTAGTAAAAAAAGTTTTAACTTGTTTCAATGTCTCTTACACACATTTTGACATATTTTTAAGGCTCTAGACCAGGAATTACTATAGTAATGGCTGATTTAAGGGTCAAAAATGGCTAAACCAGCCCTTTTTGGCCTAAACCAAGGTTCAATGATGCCATAATTGGCTTTTCTGTTTTCAGAGTGTTTTTCACTACTGAAAAGAGTAAATTTTACTTTTGGAGCAAGAAAATTGATGGCTATAAAAGAATGTCTTCTTTGACCCACTTTTCTCTTTGGGTTAAAATCTTTTCCTTTTATAATTAGTTTAAACACTGTTAAACCTATCGATAAAAGATTAAACCACCCCTTTTATATCATTTTAAACCTTTTAACCACGTGAAAAAATATTATAATCATTGTTTGTAACTCTTATACTCATTTGTACCCCTTAAACCACCCCATAAGTGAATTAAAGCATCTTTCATTACTATTAACTTTGTCACTTTGTTTGCAAATTCACTCTGGTCACTTTTGGGTGTGTTTTCTCTTTAAATACCTTTTTGAAGACTTTGTTCTTTAATTAATTGCTTGCAGCTCTTTGCTCAATTAATTTCAATTGAATTTTCTTTTGTAGCCTTAAATATCTCTTGTAGAGTGTTTTTGGATAAATTTTATTGTTGGTAAAACAATAAATCTTGATAATACAATTTTTTTATACTTATAAAGTTAAAAGAAATAGAATTGGCATTTTTTCTCTTAAAAATACTATTTCATACTATTTCTTAATCATATTTTACCTTATACAAATTTTGAGGACAGGAAAAGTACTTGATTTCTAATCAAAGCTTCATATCCACACCTTACATTTGGGGGCCCAGCCATGATATTTTACCTGTGACATAATTTTTTACTCTTTTTAAATCTTTTTTTCTTATATTGGAAAATTTAAAAACATATAAAAAATACTTATAATTCAAAAAATCCATAAAAAATAACCTTTTTTCATATTATAAGTGAGGCTTTATTTTTTCATTTCTGTTTTGAAAAAAAAATGACTTAATCAATTGGCTTTTTCATCAATTTTAGTGTCTGACAACGTGGTAAGACAAGAAAATATTGAAACAGCCTTAACAGTGACAAGCATTATTCCTGCAAGTACTGTGGATTCTGACCATAATAGTACAATTATTATAACTCAGAATAATCAACCTGAACCAATTTCTTCTGAATTAATTAACTTGGATATGAGTAATACCTTTCAAAAAGCAAAGAATTTGGCCAATAGTGAGTTTTTTGATGTAAAAAATACTGTTTTTAAGCTTTTAATCATAAAATATGCCTTCAACCAGATCAGGAGCCAGCTATAACCCCTCAAGCAGCTCCCAAAAAGGTCATAGATGTGATTATGGCAGAAGCTAATCAGTTACAGAAGGACAAGGGTCAATTGATGACTTCCAAATTAATGAATTATGTCAATCTGAAGCTGATAATACTTTTTTACCTTCAAACAGAGCTGACACTGCCACAAGAACCCTCAGTGAACATATACAAAGCCAGCCAGAAGGCTTACAACAATGAATTGCAGCACAAAGAGTACCAGATCCTTGCAGATCTGTGGAAAAACTGCATGAATTCTTACCTGAATGTGAGAAAATTACTGGGCCATCCCAACACTTGCAAGTTACTCAATGGATGGAATCCATTGATGGAAAAGAAGAACATGATGCTTTTAGCAGAATAATGGAGGAAAAACAACCCTTCACCACCCAAGCAAGTGCCAAAAACAGCCCCACTAGCCAGCAGCAGCAATTCCAAAATGAAAAGCAGCCACAAGCTCAGAACAAGGGCAAAGGAAAGGCACCAGCCACAAAGCCCTACAGCCAGGGTTACAGAATCCCAAAGATTAAGCAGGATGCCATGGAAAATGTATTTCAGATGGCCAGAACAATGATGGAATTACAGAAAAGGGAGGAAGCCAGATTAAAATATCAGAAATGATTTCTGATATTTTTGATTCTATCCCAGAGTTGTATGAAGCTATAAATGACATAAAAACTCATGTTTCTGATAAAAACCAATCCATTTGTAACAATCTTAAAACAAACAGCTTAAGTCTGAGCCAAATAAATGAAACACTTATGACTTTCGAGAAATTTTGAGAACAATTGAAACTTCTAATAATGACAATTCTTTTGGCAATAAGATAAATGAACAATCTGCCATTATGAAAGAATTAACAGACAAATATCTCAAATTCATTATTGATGACATAATTGAAACAAGAATTAAACAAGCCATAAATATTATCAAGACAGATAACAAAAAAGTCCTTGATGACATTTCAAATTCATTTACTGAAGTAAAAACATATAAAATTGCCTTGAAAAAGTGTTTTGATGCTTTACAAGAAGAATTATCAAAATTAACAATGAAATTGAATCATTTCACTGCTGATAATACAAGACAAACAGAGTTATGGCAAGAACTGACACATAAAGAAGAAATGTATAAAATTGAAGTAATAAATTTAATACAAGCATTCCAACATGAATTCAGAAATTCCCAAAGGTGTAGCAACAGTAAAATGAATTAAATTGAACAGATACTAAACACCTTACCAATAATGTCTACACCTCTGAATAAAAATGAGGGTACAGGTATTCCCAATTCACAAGTATTGGATGCTGAAAATTCACATTTAAAAAATGAATTTTCCACTTCTTTTAATAGCTTGTACCCATCAATGGGCCAAGAACTTTTAAAAGAATTACCAAAGCTTAAAGAATGGCCTCACTTCAGTGGTGAAGGAGAATATGACCATATGGAATTCATCAGAGGTATTTACATGATTAAAGAATATTTTGTATTACCAGACAGATTGGCAACAGCAAGATTTAACACCTCGTTTACCAGATCAGCCCACAGATGGTATATTGAATTAAGACAAGTACATGGACACCAAAGTTGGACTTGGTGGAAAACCCAAATTATCAACAAATGGGCCAATAATGCTTGGAGGTTTAAAGTGGAAACAGCCTTTGAATCTTCCAAATTTGATTCTGATAAAGACAAAGCTTTACCATGGTTTTGCCAAAGAAAAGACAGATTAAAAGCATTGTATCCTGACATGTCATAATGCATGATCCACAGAAAAATTCTGAGACAATTTGGAGGTTACTTAGAGCATGATGTCAAAATCAGGACTACTGAACAATATTCAGCAGAATATATTATAAATATATTAGAAGAAGTAACCACCAGAACCAGAATTGGTTCTAGTAGGGTGAATCTCAAAGCAAGGTTTAATACACCTTGGAAAGATTCTGTGGACAAAAATCCCAAAGAAAATTCTAATAATATGAAGTATAAATCTGCAGATAAAATCAGAAAGTGCCATATTTGCCAAAGAATCACCCACTTAGCCAATAAATGTCCAAAAAAGGGTAAAAATCAATGAAATTGACATTGAAAAAGAATTTGATGTTGAAAAAGAGGATAGTATAATTGAGGAGAATTCAGATGATAAGTCATCAATATTTTCTGAATCATCAAAAGATATAGAAAATATCAATTTCACCTTTGACATCATGGAATCTTATTCCCACTTACCACAATTAAGCAATGGTAAACTTGATTTGTGAAAATTTTAATATGCACAACTTATTAATACCAAACCAAACAGGGGAAAAGGTTATACAGCTGGTAACTCCTGTATAACAGAAGTGGTAATTGACGATAAAACCACTAAAATTTTACTTGAACCAGGAGCCTTCTGCTCTTGTGTTGGTAAATTTTTTCATAAAACTTGTGCACCAAATTTTGAAGACCAATTGTTACCAATTGATGGCATAAAATTCAATAGTGCAAGTAATCCAACAAAAGCATTGGGAATCTTTGAAACTACTGTCATATTTCCACATATCAGGGGAGATTTAAGAATAACTGTTGAATCTGTTGTTATGGAAAATTTCTCTAGTACCCATTTTATATTGGGAAATGACTATTTGATCATGTATGGCATAGACTTACATAGCAACAAGGACAGATACTTTACTATTGGAGACAACAAGCATCAGAAATTTTCCTTTTTACCATTTAAAAGACAAATTACAGTAATCAAAGTAGCACCAGTCAGCTTAGAGCTGGAAAGATTCAAATATGAACAGTTAAGTGAAGCTGAAATAAGCCTTCATCTGACTGATAGTCAGGAAAATGAACTTTCTTCCCTTTTATACGACCACAAAGAAGCATTTGCATCAGACAAAGAACCTTTGGGGGAAATTCTTGGTCATGAAGTTGACATCATCCTTAATATTGAGAGACCTTATTCACCACTCTTAAGAAGACCTGCATATCCAGCAAGTCCTAAATCAAGAGAAGCTCTGGAAATTCATATTGAAGAACTTCTAGACCTTGGTGTAATAAGAAAGGTTGGCCATAATGAGGAAGTAGAAGTAACTACACCGGTCATAGTGGCATGGAATAATGGAAAATCTAGAATGGTTGGGGACTTGAGAGCTTTGAACACTTACACTGTTCCAGACAGGTACCCAATACCAAAAATCCAAATTTCCCTTACCCAGATATCTCAAGCAGTGTATATGGCCACTATGGATTCCCTTAAAGGATTTCATCAGAATGTGGTGAAGCCAAGGGAAAGAATATACTTGAGAATTATTGTTCATTGTGGAGTATATGAATATTTGAGGATGCCTTTTTGTATCAAGAATGCACCTTCACACTTCCAAAGAATGACAAATGAAATCTTCCCTGAAGAACTTTCAGAAGGATGGTTAATAATTTACATTGATGACATTATTGTCTGTTCCAAAACTTGGGACAAACATATGTACAGATTATCCGGGGTTTTGACAAAAATCCAATCTGTGAACATGAAAATTTCTTTAAAGAAATGCCATTTTGTATTTAAAGAACTCAAAGAACTAGGACATGTAGTATCTGTTTTATCCCTTGTAATTGACAAAAACGAGGTTGCAGAAGTATTGCTGAAACCCATGCCTCAGAAAAAAAAGAAATTCAGTCATTTTTGGGGTTCGCGGGATATTACAGGCGACATATTAAAGATTTTGAATCCATAGCAGGCCTCTTTACAAATTGTGTGACAAAGACACAGTATTTAAAATTACTGTTGACACAGTCAAATCCTTTGAATCTTTGAGACAAGCCTTGACCACTGCTGCACTCTTACTGATTCCAGACTTTAAACTTCCTTTTAAGCTATATATTGATGCATCAGGAGATGGGCTGGGTTCTGCACTTCATAAAGTCCAGATTATAAATGATAAACCTGTGGATGGACCCACATGCTTCATATCCAGGCAAATCAAACCAACTGAAGCCAGATATGGGGCAATTCAAATGTAGTGTTTATGCCTTTTCTGGGCCTTGGAGAAATTAAATTACTTCCTGGAAGGATGTGTTTCTGAAGTAATAACAGATTGTACCACTTTTAAGTCACTTTTAAACATGAAAACACCTAACAGACATATGCTCAGATGGCAAATAGCCATACAAGAATATAGAGGCAATATGACTATTGTTCACAAATATGGGAATATTCATAAAAATTCAGATGGGCACTACCAAATAATATTGATAATACTGCTTATGTTCCAGAAGAAGCTTCCCCACAAATCCCCATAGAAGGAATCAGTGTTACAGACCTGAACACCGCTTTCTTTGAGGAGGTAAGAAACAGTTATACTCAGGATAAAAATTGTAGCATTTTATGCCAATTACTTACTAAGGACTGTAAAGACAATTCTTTGATACATGCCTTAGATGAGATATGGAGAAAATCATATGATGAAGGAAGATTCCACTTACTGGATGGTATAATTTACCACAGAACTAAGCATACATGTGTCATGACAGTTGTGGACAGGTCCTTAATCAATCTTGTACTTAAAGAATGCCGCGACAGCCATTTCTCAGGACATTTGTCTGAGGACAGAACAAGAGAAAAATTAAAAACCTTCATATGGTGGCCATTGTGGCAGAAAGATATTTCAGAGTATTTAAAAACTTGTGACAGATTGCAAAAAGCAAATAAATCCACTGGCAAAAGACTTGGAAATATGATCAAGATCCAAGAACCCGGCAAACCCTTGGAAATTGTCCATATGGATTGGGTAACTGGCCTGCCACCAGGGGGTGACATAAGTTATAATGCTTGCCTAGTGATTTTTGACAGATTTAGTAAGACTCCAATCTTTCTACCATGTCACAAGGATGATACAGCCATGGATAGCTCCTCTGATATGGAATAGAGTAGTATCATGGACTGGCATATTCACAAACATCATTAGTGACAGAGATCCCAAATTTACCTCAGCACTATGGACAAATATTCACCAACTATTTGGGACAAAATTATCCTTCTCTACAGCCTACCACCCACAAACTGATTGTCTGGTTGAAAAGGTTGATCCAAACATTGGAAGATATGGTAAGAATATTTTGTGCATATGGCCATTAATTCAAGGATTGTGATGGACTTACCCATGATTGGTTCAATCTTTTACCAGAACTAGAATTGGCATATAAGACATCCATTCATGCCAGTACCAATCAAACTCCTGCTATTCTAGAAAAAGGATGGAATCCCAAATTGCCTCAAGATTCCTTGAGGAAAGAATTGTTTGAAATAAATCCTAGAGCTTCTAGCTTCAAATTAATGCTAGGCAAATCTAGAAAGCATGCAATGAGGTGCATGGAAGACTCTTTTTCCTATGCTAAGGAAAAATGGGACAAGTCACATGCCACTCCAGATTTTAAAGTGGGGGATTTTGTACTTGTATCCACCACAAATTTCAATAAAATCAAAGGATGTAGAAATCTCAAAGACTCCTTTGCAGGACCTTTTGTTGTTAAGGCCCTTAATGGAGAAAATTCTGTTGAAGTAGAATTATCTGAAGAACTTAGCAATAAGCATCCTACATTTCCAGTGATCTCGATAAAGCCATATAAGTCTAGTGATGCTGAAAAATTTCCTTTTAGGAATAAAGTTCCCCAAGTTATACCTCCTATTGAATCATCTTGTATTAAGAATATTACCAAAGTTATCAAAGAAAGAAAGTTGAGAAGCAATAAAGTAAGGGAATACCTTGTTAGGTACAGTGACCCAACTTGTGAAGATGAATGGTTAGCAGAAAAGGACATACCTGAAGCTACTAAGCTCCTCAGAAGGTTCAGACACACTAGAAATAACAATATCACAAAGTAATATTCCTTTTTAGGGGGAGGGAATGGGAGCCTTAGAGGTATTTCATATACCCAAAGGACCAGAAATAACAAAATAAGATACAAATATAAATCAATTAAATTCATTTAAATTATCAAAATGAAAATCAAAATATAAATACAAATTTGTATACCAGAATAAAAATTTAATTATAATTCAAAATAAAAATTACATCAAATTTTAAATTTATGAAAATGCATTTTTACTTGAAAAAGTTAAGTAAAAATGAATTTCTTATTAAAACTAATGAAATTAAAATATTTTTGGTAAAATGTTACATAAAATATATTATAGCTTTTTATCCAATAAATAAACTTAAGAAAATTGCTTCACCATTGGATTCCTCATAGAAAATAAGGTGGGGTCACCTCTGGGTAAAATTTCTGTAACTCAACTCTAAATAAGCTTAAATTAAGTTTTTAGTATTTTCTATACAAAAGTTGAAAATCCTAAAAACCTTAATTTGATTCACACCAAATGTGGTGTTAACCATCAGTTTTTGTGTTGAAATTGAGGTGTTGTGTGTAGTTTAGAAGCTATGAGGAATTGAAGTATTTTAAATTGAAATGTCAAAATGTGCACATTTATTAAATAAGTGAACTGTAATTTACATATGAGGTATCAATTATTACAGTTGTGTACTGTAAAATTTCAATTGAATTGCATGTGTAAATTACAAATTTATTACATGATGAGGAATTAAAGAAAAAATAAATTTGAAAGATTAAATCTGGGGGGGAAAGAACTCTAGCTCTAAGGGGGAGCCAGGCCCCCAAATTCCTTTCTGACAGGCATGGGATGTCAAAATAAACACAAAAGTTCATCACTTTTGGCCTGGAATTGAGTCACAGGGTCTGTGACTCAATTGATGATGAGGTTTTGATACCAACCAGGGCAGTTTTAACTGTTTCCAAAAGGATAAAACTACCCTTAAGTTACAAAAATCTTAGTAAAAACATTTTTGACTGGTTCCAATGTCTCTTACACACATTCTGACATATTTTGAAGGCTCTAGACCAGGTATCACTATGGTAGTGGCTGATTTAAGGGTCTAAAATGGGTAAAACCAGTCCTTTTTGGCCTAAACCAAGGTTCAATGATGCCATAATTGACTTTTCTGTTGTCAGAGTGTTTTTCACGACTGACAATAGTAAATTTTACTCTTGGAGCAAGAAAATTGATGGCTATAAAAGAATGTCTTCTTTGCCCCACTTTTCTCTTCATGTTAGAATCTTTTCCTTTTATAATTAGTTTAAACACTATTAAGACTATCAATAAAAGATTAAACCACCCTTTTTATATCATTTTAAACCCTTTGCCCATGTGTAAAAATCATTATAATCATTGTTTGTAACTCTTATAGTCATTTTTACCCCTTGAACCACCCCATAAGTGAATTAAAGCATCTTTCATTACTGTTAGCTTTTTCACTTTGTTTGCAAATTCACTCTGGTCACTTTTGGGTGTGTTTTCTCTTTAAATACCTTTTTGAAGACTTTGTCCTTTAATTAATTGCTTGCAGCTCTTTTCACAATTAATTCCAATTGAAATTTCTGTTGTAGCCTTAAATATCTCTTGTAGAGTATTTTTGGATAAATTTTATTGTTGGTAAAACAATAAATCTTAATAATACAATTTTTTTATACTTATAAAGTTGAAAAAAATAGAACTGCTTTGTTTTCTTTTAAAAATACTATTTCATACTATTTTTTAATAATATTTTACCTTATACAAACTTTGAGGACAGGAAAAATACATGATTTCTAATCAAAGTTGCATATCCACACCTTACAAATTATGATAATCTCACAATGCTAAAAGTGATTTGATAATTGAACCAATTAATTTGAAATTTTTCTCACCAACACTTTTTCAGTTTTCTCCATAGAAGGCCTCTGTGAGAGTTTTTAGACTTAAAATAGGCATACTCTTGCTGTTTTTTCCAATTATCATTATATTATTCAATCTTATCATTAGTACCAACAAGTAAGTATTAGTTATATCTTTCCGAAATAAATCATAAATCTGTGGAATAAAGAAATAAACCATTTTGAATAGTTCTTAACTGTTATGTTGCTGTATTAGTGTCATAAACTAGGTTTTAATCCTTTAAATCCACAAATAATTCATCAAATCACTCTGCCAATTCTTTTCAAGATATTTTTGAAAATTAGTGAGTTTTTGATTGATTCTTACTTTTTTTTCTCCAAAATTTGTAGTTTTATTCAATAATAAAAGATAATTATCAATTAAAAGAACTTCATATTATTTTAATAAGAAGTTTTATTAATAATACTTTTTGTAATTGATTCTGCTAGTTACTGCTTACTGTTATAATCACTGGTGGTGTATAGAAAGTGGATAAATAATCAAGCAATTATTTATTTATTTGTGGTTATAATAAATCTATTTTTTATATTTTATTAGATTAGTCATAGTACTCTTGATTAATAGTAATATTACTAAGAGTTTAATAGACAAATCTTACAATTGGATTGATTTGGTCGATATTGATAAATATAGCTGATAATTAGATTCTATCCAGAAGTAATACAGATTTGAGCATTCAATACTTAGAAAAATTTCCAAGAAAGGACACAAATAAAGTTAAATAATCATTAATAAAGTGGAATTTCCTGATATTAGGTGGTTAGCTGGGCTCTTTTTGAGCTTTTATCTTTACTCTTAATTTTTTCCAGGAAGAATCTCATACAAATAAGAAAATAACTGATCCCATGGTATTATCAATCATTTAATTATATAAATAGATCTATTTTCAATTCATTGAAACAATTTTTGTAATATACAGACATGAAATGCAATCTACTTAGGTAAAATGGAAAATTCATTGTATAAAATAAAAACAGGTTTTAAGTACAATAATTTCTAAAAACAAAAATCTTCATCAAACAATTTTTAACCTTGGAAATTCTTCAAAATGATTATATAATATATTCTATATTTTCCTTTTAGAATAAACTATAAAGTATCAGATTCTTTGAAAAGAAAACATTGGAAATTTAATAAAAAGAAGTGTCTTCTATAGTAAACATGTAAGGTGTGGATATGAAACTTTGATTAAAAATCAAGTACTTTTCCTGTCCTCAAAATTTGTATAAGGTAAAAATCAATTAAAAATAGTATGAAATATTATTTTTAAGAGAAAACACGCCAATTTTATTGTTTATAACTTTATTAGTATAAAACAATAATATTATAAAGATTTATTGTTTTACCAACAATAAAAATTTATCCAAAAAATACTCTACAAGAGATATTTTAAGGCTACAAAAGAAATTTCTTCAAGAGCAATTTCAATTGAAATTAATTGAGCAAAGAACTGCAAGCAATTAATTAAAGAACAAAGTCTTTAAAAAGAATATTAAAGAGAAAACACGCCCAAAAGTGACCAGAGTGAATTTGGAAACAAAGTGACAAAGTTTACAGTGATGAAAGATGCTTTAATTCACTTTTGGGGTGGTTCAGGGGTAAAAATGATTATAAGAGTTACAAACAATGATTGTAATGATTTTTTCACGTGGTTAAAAGGATTAAAATGATTTAAAAGTGGTGGTTGGAATCTTTGATTGATTGGTTTAACAGTTTTAAACTAATTAATAAAAGGAAAAGATTCTAACATGAAGAGAAAAGTGGGGCAAAGAAGACATTCTTTTATAGCCATCAATTCTCTTGCTCCAAAAGTAAAATTTACTCTTGTCAGTCGTGAAAAACAGTCTGACAACAGAAAAGCCAATTATGGCATCATTGAACCCTGGTTTAGACCAAAAAGGGCTGGTTTAAGCCATTTTTAGCCATTTTTAGCCATTTTAGACCCTTAAATCAGCCATTACTATAGCAATACCAGGCCTAGAGCCTTCAAAACACGTCAGAATGTGTGTCAGAGGCGTAGAAACCAGTTAAAACTGTTTTTATTATGATTGTTTTATCTTAAGGGTAGTTTTACCCTCTTGGCAACAGCTAAAACTACCCCAGTTGGTATCAAAACCTCATCATCAATTGAGTCCACAGACCCTGTAACTCAATTCCAGGCCAAAAGTGATGAACTTTTGCGTGAATTTTGACATCCCACGTCTGTCAGCAAGGATTTTGGGGGTCTAGCTCCCCCTTAGAGCTGGAGTTCCTTTTCCCCCCCAAATTTAATCTTTCCAATTTATTTTTCCTTTAATTCCTCATCATGTATTATACTTATAATTTACATATGTAATTCAATTCAATTGTACAGTTCAATACAGTAATAATTGACACCTCATATGTAAATCAAAGTTCACTTATGTAATACACGCGCACATTTTGACATTTCAATTGAATTCAATTGAAAATACTTCAATTCCTCATAACTTCTAAACTAAACACAACACCTCAATTTTAACACAAAAATTGATGGTTAACACCACATGTGGTGTGAATTAAATTAAGGTTTTGAGGATTTTCAACTTTTGTATTGAAAATACTAAAAACTTAATTTAAGCTTATTTAGAGTTGAGTTACAAGAATTTCACTCAGAGGTGACCCCACCTGATTTTTTATGAGGAATCCAATGGTGAAATAAATTTTATATGTTTATTTATTGGATAAAAAGTTATAATAAATTTTATTTAACTTTTTTCCAAATTTATTTATTTTCTCACAATTTTGTTAAAGTTTCATTTTTACTTAATTTTTTCAAGTATAAATGTAATTTTATATTTACAAAATTTAATGTATTTTTTTTATTTTTAAATTATAATTAATTTTTTATTTTTAATATAATTTTATATTTATATTTTGATTTTTATTTTAATAATATAAATAAACTTATTTTATTTATATTAATATGTTATTTTTTATATTTGTGGTCTTTTGGGTATATGAAATTACCTCTAAGGCTCACATTCCCTCCCCCTAAAAAAGAATATTACTTTGTAATATTGGTGTTTCTAGTGTGTCTGAATCTCCTCAGGAGTTTGGTAGCTTCTGGTATATCTTTTTCTTCTAACCATTCATCTTCACAAGTTGGGTCACTGTACCTAACAAGGTATTCCCTTACTTTCTTGGTTCTTAATTTCCTTTCTTTAAGAACTTTGGTTATTTTCTTAGTACCAGATGTCTCAATAGGAGGTATAACTTGGGGAACCTTATTCCTCAAGGGAACTTTGTCAGTATCACTAGATTTATATGGTTTTATCAAGCTCACTGGAAATGTAGGGTGCTTATTGCTAAGTTCTTCAGATAACTCTACTTCAACAGCATTTTCTCCATGGAGGGCCTTAATCACAAAAGGTCCTGCAAAGGAGTCTTTCAACTTTTTACATCCTTTGATGTTATTGAAGTTAGTGGTGGATACAAGAACTAGGTCCCCCACTTTGAAATCTGGAGTTGCATGAGATTTATTCCATTTGTCTTTAGCATATGCAAAAGAGTCCTCCATGCACCTTACTGCATGCTTTCTAGCTTTGTCTAGCATTCCTTTGAAGCAAGCAGCTGTGGGATGTATTTCAATTAAGTCTTTCCTCAAGGAGTCTTGGGGTAACTTGGGGTTCCATCCTTTTTCTAGAACAGCAGGAGTCTGATTGGTACTAGCATGGATTGATGTTTTATATGCTAATTCCAGTGCTGGTAACAGAGTACACCAATCATGGGTAAATCCATCACAATCTTTGAATTCAAGGCCATATGCACAAAATCTTCTCACCATGTCCTCTAAGGTTTGGATCATTCTTTCAGCCAGGCCATCAGTTTGTGGGTGGTAGGCTGTAGAGAAAGACAGTTTAGTGTCAAATAATTGGTGAAGATTTGTCCATAGTGCTGAAGTTAATTTGGGATCTCTATCACTGATGATATTTTTAAATATCCCAGTCCATGACACTACTCTATTCCATATCAGAAGAGCTGTATCCATGGCTGTATCATCTTTGTGACATGGTAAAAAGATTGGAGTTTTACTGAATCTGTCCACAATTACTAGGCAAGCATTATAGCTCCTGCACCTCCTGGTGGTATGCCAGTTACCCAATCCATATGGACAATTTCCCAAGGTCTGTTTGGTTCTTGGATTTTCATCATATTTCCAAGTCTTTTGCCAGTGGATTTATTTGCCTTTTGGCATCTGTCACAGGTTTTGCAATATTCTGCGACATCTTTTTGCCACATTGGCCACCATATGCAGGTCTTCACTTTCTCTCTTGTTCTGTCTTCAGAAAGATGTCCTGAAAAGGGACTATCATGGCATTCTTTCAGTACAAGATTGATTAATGACCTGTCTACAACTGTCATGACACATGTGTGCTTGGTTCTGTGGTAAATTATACCATCCAGTAGGTGAAATCTTCCTTCATTAATAGAATTTCTCCATACTTCATCCAAGGCATGTATTAGAGAGTTGTCTTTACAGTCTTTGTTAAGTAATTGGCATAAGATGCTACAATTCTTATCTTGAGTGTAACTATTTCTGACTTCTTCAAAGAAGGTGGTGTTCAAGTCTGTAACACTTATTCCTTCTATTGGAATTTGTGGTGAAGCTTCTTCTGGAACATAAGCAGGATTATCAATGTTATTTGGTAATGGCCATCTGCTTAGTCCATCTGCATTCTTATGAATATTCCCATCCTTATGAACTATAGTCATATTGCCTCTGTATTCTTGTATGGCTATTTGCCATCTGAGCATGTGTCTGTTAGGTGTTTCATGTTCAAAAGTGATTTCACAGCTGTACAATCTGTTATTACTTCAAAAACACATCCCCCTAAGAAATAGTTCAATTTCTCCAAGGCCCAGACAAGGCATAGACATTCCATTTGACTTGCTCCATATCTGGCTTCAGTTGGTTTGATTTGCCTGGATATGAAACATATTGGTCCTTCTACAGGTTTGTCATTTATGATCTGAACTTGGTGAAGTGCAGCACCTAGTCCATCCCCTGATGCATCAATATACAGTTTGAAAGGTAATTTAAAGTCTGGCATCAGTAAGAGTGGAGCAGTGGTCAATGCTTCTCTTAGAGATTCAAAAGCTTTGACTCTGTCAACAGTCATCTCAAATACTGTGTCTTTGTCACACAACTTATAAAGTGGTCTTTCTATGGATGCAAAGTCTTTAATGTGTTGCCTGTAATATCCTGCAAAACCCAAGAATGACTGAATTTCCTTCTTATTCTGAGGCATGGGTTTTAACAATACTGCTGCAACTTTGTTTTTATCAATTCCAAGGGACAAACCAGATACAACATGTCCTAGTGCCTTAAGTTCTTTAAATCCAAAATGACATTTCTTCAGGGAGATTTTCATGTTTACTGATTGGATTTTTGTCAAAACTCTTGATAATCTGTACATGTGCTCCTCCCAAGTCTTTGAACAGATAATAATGTCATCAATGTAAATGATTAACCATCCCTCTGAGAGTTCTTCAGGGAAGATTTAATTCATCATTCTTTGGAAGTGTGAAGGTGCATTTTTGATACCAAAGGGCATCCTTAAGTATTCATACACTCCACAATGAACAATAATTCTCAAGTATTTTCTTGCTCTTGGTGTTACCACATTTTGATGGAATCCTTTAAGGGCATCCATAGTGGTTATATACACTGCTTGAGATATTTGAGTAAGGGCAATTTGGATTTTTGGTATTGGGTATCTGTCTGGAACAGTGTAAGTGTTCAGAGCTCTAAAGTCCCCAACCATTCTGGATTTTCCATTATGCCACGCCACTATGACTGGTGTAGTTATTTCTACTTCCTCATTGTGGCCTACTTTTCTTATTACACCAAGGTCTAGAAGTTCTTTGATATGAATTTCTAGAGCTTCTCTTGATTTTGGACTTGCTGGATAAGCAGGTCTTCTCAAGAGTGGTGGATAAGGTCTCTCAATGTTAAGAATGATGTCAACTTCATGACCAATAATTGCTCCCAGAGGTTCTTTGTCTGTAGCAAATGCTCCTTTGTGGTCATACAAAAGGGAAGAAAGTTAATTTTCTTGTTTATCAGTCAGATGAAGGCTTATCTCAGCCTCATTTAACTGTTCAGACTTGAATTTTTCTAACTCTAAGTTGACTGGTGATACTTTGTTTACTGTAATTTGTCTTTTAAATGGGAAAAGGCAAATTTCTGGCGCTTATTGTCCCCAATTGTAAAGTATCTGTCTTTGTTATTATGTAAATCTATCCCATACATGATCAAATAGTCATTTCCCAATATAAAATGGGTACTAGAGCAATTTTTCATAACAACAAATTCAACTGTGATCCTTAAATTCCCAGTTATGTGTGGGAATATGACATTGGTCTCAAAGATTCCCAATTCTTTCATTGGGTTACTTGCACTGTTGAATTTTATACCATCAATTGGTAACAATTGGTCTTCAAAATTTGGCACACAAGTCTTAAGAAAGGATTTTCCAACACAAGAGCAGAAGGCTCCTGGGTCAAGCAAAAGTTTGGTGGGCTTGTTGTCAATTACCACTTCTGTTATACAGGAGTTACCAGCTGTATAACCTTTTCCTCTGTTTGGTTTTGTCTTCATAAGTTGTGCATCTTGAACTTTTGATAAATCAACTTGACCATTGCTCAATTGTGGTAAGTGGGAATAAGATTCCATGATGTCAAAAGTGGCATTGATATTTTCTATATCTTTTGAGGATTCAGAAAATATGGATGACTTATCATCTGAATTGTCTTCAATTATGTCTTCTTTTTCAACATCTGGTTCCTTTTCAATGTCAATTTCATTGATTTTCCCCCTCTTTGGACATGTATTGGCTAAATGGGTGGTGCTTTTGCAAATAGGGCATTTTCTGACTGTATCTGCAGATTTATATTTAATATTACCAGAATTTTCTTTGGGGTTTTTGTCCACAGAATCTTTCCAAGGTGTATTAAACCTTGTTTTGAGATTCACCCTACTAGAACCAATTTTGGTTCTGGTGGTTACTTCTTCTAGTATATTGATAATATCTTCTGCTGAAGATTGTTCAGTAGTCCTGCTTTTGACAGCATGCTCTAAGTCACCTCCACATTGTCTCAGAATTTTTCTATGGATCATAAACTCTGACATGTCAGGATATAATCCTGTTAATCTGTCCTTTTGTTGGCAAAACCATGGTAAAGCTCTGTCTTTATCAGCATTAAATTTGGCAGATTCAAAGGCTGTTTCAACTTTAAACCTCCAAGCATCATTTGCCCATTTGTTGATGATTTGGGTTTTCCACCAAGTCCAACTCTGGTGTCCATGTGCTTGTCTTATTTTGATGTACCATCTGTGAGCTGATCTGGTAAACAAGGTGTTAAACCTGGCTGTTACCAATCTGTCTGGTAATTCAAAATCCTCTTTGATCATGTCAATACCTCTAATGAATTCCATATGGTCATACTCTCCTTCACCACTGAAGTGAGGCCATTCTTTAAGTTTTGGAACTTCTTTCAAGAGTGCTTGGCCCATTGATGGTTCCAAGTTATGAAAAGAAGTGGATAATTCATTTTTTAATTGTGAATTATCAGGATCCAATACTTGTGGATTTGGAATTCTTGTGCCCTCATTTCGATTTAGAGGTGTAGACATTCTTGGTAAGGTGTTCAGTATTTGTTCAATTTCATTTATTTTACTGTTGCTACACCTTTGGGAATTTCTGTATTCATGTTGGAAGCTTTGTATTAAATTTATTACTTCAATTTTATACATGTCTTCCTTATGTTTCAGTTCTTGCCATAACTCTGTCTGTCTTGTATTATCAGCAGTGACTTGATTCAATTTCATTGATAATTTTGATACTTCTTCTTGTGAAGCATCAAAACACTTTTTCAAGGCAATGGTATATGTCTTTACTTCAGTAAATGAATTTGAAATGTCATCAAGGACTTTCTTGTTATCTGTTTTGATAATATTTATGGCCTGTTTAATTCTTGTTTCAATCATGTCATCAATATTGAATTTAGAATATTTATCTGTTAATTCTTTAATAATGGCAGATTGTTCATTTATTTTAATGTTAGAAGAATTGTCATTATTAGAATTTTTAATTGTTCTTAAAACTTTTTCAAAACACATAAGTGTTTCATTAATTTGGCACAGACTCAGGTCGTTTGTTTTAATGTTGTTACAAATGGTGTCATTTTTATCAGAAAGATGTTTTTTCACGTCATTTATAGCATTATACAACTCTGGGATGGAATCAAATATGTCAGAAATCATTTCTGGAACCTTAATCTGGCTTCCTCCTTCTTCTGTAATTCCATCATGGTTCTGGCCATCTGAAATACATTTTCCATGGCATCCTGCTGAATCTTTGGGATTCTGTAGCCCTGGCTGTAAGGTTTTGGGGCTGGTGCCTTCCCTTTGCCCTTGTTTGGAGTTTGTGGCTGCTTTTTCACGTTGGAATTGCTGCTGCTGGCCACTGGGGCTGTTTTTGGCACTGTTTTGGGTGGTGGAGGGTTGTTTTTCCTCCATTCTAGTGTCAAAAGCATCATGTTTTTCTTCTCCATTAATGGATGCCATCCATTGAGCAATTTGCAAGTGTTGGGATGGCCCAAGAATTTTCTTACTGTCAGGTAAGAATTCATGCAATTCTTCCACAGGTCTGCAAGGATCTGGTACTCCTTGAATTGAAGTGCATTGTTGCATGCACTGTGGCTGGCTTTGTATATGTCCACAGAGGCTTGTTGTGGCGGTGTCAGCTCTTTTTGAAGGTAAAATGGTATTATCAGCTTCAGAATGACCCATTTTAGTTGTTTGGAAGTCATCAACTGACCCTTTTCCTTCTGTACCTGGTTGGCCTCTGCCATAATCACGTCTATTACCTTTTTGGGAGCTGCTTGAGGGGTTGTAGCTGGCTCCTGACCTGGTTGAAGGCATAATTATGGTTAAAAAGGTTTAAAATAGTATTTTTACGTCAAAAAACTTACTATTGGCCAAATTTTTAGCTTTCTGAAGGGTATTACTTATGTCCAAGTTAATCAATTCAGAAGATATTGGTTCAGGCTGGTTATTTTGAGTCACAATAACAGTACTATTATGATCAGAATTAACAGTACTGGCAGGGATAATGCTGGTTACTGTTGGGGCTGTTTCAATGTTTTCTTGTCTTACCACGTTGTCAGACACTAAAATTAATAAAAAAGCCAATTAATTAAGTAAAAAAAGGTTATTTCAAAAAAGAAATAAAAATATAAGCCTCACTTATAATATGAAAAAAAGTTATTTTTTATGGGTTTTTTTTGAATTATAAGTATTTTTTATATGTTTTTAAATTTTTCAATATAAGAAAAAAGATTTAAAAAGAGTAAAAAAATATGTCACAGGTAAAATATCACGGCTGGGCCCCCAAATGTAAGGTGTGGATATGAAACTTTGATTAAAAATCAAGTACTTTTCCTGTCCTCAAAATTTGTATAAGGTAAAAATCAATTAAAAATAGTATGAAATATTATTTTTAAGAGAAAACACGCCAATTTTATTGTTTATAACTTTATTAGTATAAAACAATAATATTATAAAAATTTATTGTTTTACCAACAATAAAGATTTATCCAAAAAATACTCTACAAGAGATATTTTAAGGCTACAAAAGAAATTTCTTCAAGAGCAATTTCAATTGGAATTAATTGAGCAAAGAACTGCAAGCAATTAATTAAAGAACAAAGTCTTTAAAAAGAATATTAAAGAGAAAACACGCCCAAAAGTGACCAGAGTGAATTTGGAAACAAAGTGACAAAGTTTACAGTGATGAAAGATGCTTTAATTCACTTTTGGGGTGGTTCAGGGGTAAAAATGATTATAAGAGTTACAAACAATGATTATAATGATTTTTTCACGTGGTTAAAAGGATTAAAATGATTTAAAAGTGGTGGCTGGAATCTTTGATTGATTGGTTTAACAGTTTTAAACTAATTAATAAAAGGAAAAGATTCTAACATGAAGAGAAAAGTGGGGCAAAGAAGACATTCTTTTATAGCCATCAATTCTCTTGCTCCAAAAGTAAAATTTACTCTTGTCAGTCGTGAAAAACAGTCTGACAACAGAAAAGTAATTATGGCATCATTGAACCCTGGTTTAGACCAAAAAGGGCTGGTTTAAGCCATTTTTAGCCATTTTAGACCCTTAAATCAGCCATTACTATAGCAATACCGGGCCTAGAGCCTTCAAAACACGTCAGAATGTGTGTCAGAGGCGTAGAAACCAGTTAAAACTGTTTTTATTATGATTGTTTTATCTTAAGGGTAGTTTTACCCTCTTGGCAACAGCTAAAACTACCCCAGTTGGTATCAAAACCTCATCATCAATTGAGTCCACAGACCCTGTAACTCAATTCCAGGCCAAAAGTGATGAACTTTTGCGTGAATTTTGACATCCCACGCCTGTCAGCAAGGATTTTGGGGGTCTAGCTCCCCCTTAGAGCTGGAGTTCCTTTTCCCCCCCAAATTTAATCTTTCCAATTTATTTTTCCTTTAATTCCTCATCATGTATTATACTTATAATTTACATATGTAATTCAATTCAATTGTACAGTTCAATACAGTAATAATTGACACCTCATATGTAAATCAAAGTTCACTTATGTAATACACGCGCACATTTTGACATTTCAATTGAATTCAATTGAAAATACTTCAATTCCTCATAACTTCTAAACTAAACACAACACCTCAATTTTAACACAAAAATTGATGGTTAACACCACATGTGGTGTGAATTAAATTAAGGTTTTGAGGATTTTCAACTTTTGTATTGAAAATACTAAAAACTTAATTTAAGCTTATTTAGAGTTGAGTTACAAGAATTTCACTCAGAGGTGACCCCACCTGATTTTTTATGAGGAATCCAATGGTGAAATAAATTTTATATGTTTATTTATTGGATAAAAAGTTATAATAAATTTTATTTAACTTTTTTCCAAATTTATTTATTTTCTCACAATTTTGTTAAAGTTTGATTTTTACTTAATTTTTTCAAGTATAAATGTAATTTTATATTTACAAAATTTAATGTATTTTTTTTATTTTTAAATTATAATTAATTTTTTATTTTTAATATAATTTTATATTTATATTTTGATTTTTATTTTAATAATATAAATAAATTTATTTTATTTATATTAATATGTTATTTTTTATATTTGTGGTCTTTTGGGTATATGAAATTACCTCTAAGGCTCACAAAACATATTCAGGTATATCAATTAATTTATGTTTTATTTGTACATTTCAAAACCCAAATATATGCAAGGAATGCTATTAACCTTAATCTTTTTTTATCTTATTTTTTTTTCCAAAATGATCTCAATAAATATCAAGAATTTCCATATTTTCACAAGTTTGGGCTGTAAAAATAATACATTTTATTTTATGAAATTATTATATACACCTCAATACATACTTTTAATTTTGTTTTGAATTCAATAAATATATTAATACTTTTCTTGAAAATATTCAGTAATTAATTCTTATACTTTATATTTTTAATGGATAAGAAAAATAACTTGAAATCATAACCACAGGTACTAAATGCTATAAATAGTGGATAAAGCCACACAAGTTCTTTTATATGTTTAAATTTACAAAACTCTTGTTTTTTTTATCTTTTCTTGGGGATTTATTTTTATTATTTTTATGGGCCTTTTTTAGCTTTGTGATGTTTTGAAACTTTTCAGCTTCCAAAAGAATTCCAGTTTGGCCAAATTTGGAGGCTGAAACATTATAAGATATAGAATAATATTACACTTATTCAATTTGAAATTTATTTCCACATCTGATTACCTTATTTAAGTAGTAAGGGAGACCTATATCTACCTTCCAGTTTAGCTCCTTACCTCAATATCTATGCCAAGATATGTGATCTTTCTTTTGTCAAAAAGCCAAAATAGTACATCTTTGGCCATGAGTAATTGGTTTGAAAAACCTAACTTTAAGTGAAATATTCTGTGAGACTTAGAGGCATTTTCATATACCCAAAATACCACAAAGAATAAAAGTAAGTTATAGTTGAAAATAATAAAATTATTTTCAAATATAAAAGTAAAACTGAGATATAAATATAAATTTTAAGTAAAAAATTAAAATAAAAAAATTAAAATTTGTAATCATAATTTAACATTAAAATTGAATTAAATTCTAAAAATTTGATAATATATTTTTTACATTAAGAATTAAAGTGAAAAATAAATTTTTATTAAAAATATTAAAAACAAAATTTTTGCTTTTGGAAATTTTTTAATAAAATTTATTATAATTTTTTTTTTCTAATAAATAGGCTTATGAAATTTATTTTACCACCAAATTACTCATAGAAAGTCAGGTGAGGTAACCTCTTAGGAAAAAAAAATCTCTAACTCAAACTCTAAATAAACTTAAATTGAATTTTTAGTATTTTTTGTATGAAAATATAAAAAGGGTGTTGGTAAACCCACATAAGCTTTTAGTAAAAACACATAAGCCCTTACATGTTTTTGCCATCAATTGGTAAAAACACATAATTGTATGTTAAAAAGACATAAGGGGTGGTTTTTAAATGAAATATGGCTATTTATGGCATTTTTAAGGCCATTAATGGTGTTATAAATGCAATAAAGGGCATTATTAATTCCATCAATGGAATTGTTAATGCCATTTATGGTATTTTGAAGGCCATTAATGCCATAAATGGCATTGTTAAGGCCACAAATGACATTAACAATGCCATTTATAGAAATTTTAAGGCTATAAATGACATTAACAATGCCATGAATGGCATTTTTAAGGCCATTAATGTCATTTATAGCCTTACCAATTCCATAAATGGCATTTATAGCCTTAAAAATTCCAGAAATGGAATTGTTATTGTCATTTTTGGCCTTAACATTTTTAGTAAAAACACATAAGGGCTTACGTGTTTTTACTAAAAGCTTATGCAGGTTTACCAAAACCCTATAAAAATCTTAAAAAATTTCATTTAATTCACACCACATGAAGTTTGAACCATCAATTTTTGTTTTAAAATTGAGGTGTTGTGTGTAACTTAGAAGTTATGATGAATCAAATAATTTTCAATTGAAATGTCAAGTTTTGAAAATGTATTACATAAGTCAGCTTGGATTTACATATTTGGAATCAAAACTTACAGTGGTGTAATGTAAATTTTAAATTTAATTACATATGAAAATTTATATTATAATATATGATGAGGGATTGAAGAAAAAATAAATTGGAAAGATTAATTTTAGTTGGGAGAAAGAATCTTGGCTCCAAGGGTGCCATACTCCACCAAATTCCTTTCTGAAAGGCATGAGATGTCAAAATTGATGGAAAAAATTTGTCACTTTTTACCTGGAATTGAGTCACAGGGCCTGTGACTCAATTGATGATGAGGTTTTGATACCAACTGGGGTGGTTTTCACTGTTTCTAAGAGGGTAAACCTACCCTTAAGCTAAAAAAACTTAGTAATAACAGTTTTAACTGGATATAAGGTCTATTACACTCATTCTGATGTGTTTTTAAGGCTATAAACCAACCATTACTATAGCAATGGCTAAGACCAGCCCTTTTTAGTCCAAACCAGGGTTCAATTATGCTATTAATGGCTTTTCTGTTGTCAGTGTGTTTCTCACAACTGATTTGAGTAAGAGAATTAGTGGCTATAAAATACTTTCTTCTTTTCCCCAATTTTCTCTTCATGTTAGAATCTTTTCCTTTTATAATTAGTTTGAATGCTGTTGAAACAATCAATAAAAGATTCCCACAGACTTTTCAGATAATTTAAAGAATAATTATAATCATTTTTACCCTTTAACCATGCCAAAAAGTGAATTAAAGAATATTTCATAACTTTTAGCTTTGTCACTTTGCTTCCAAATTCACTCTTGTCACTTTTAGGAATGTTTTTTCCTTAATATTCATTTTAAAGACTCTCTTCTCATATTATTTTCCTGCAGTCCTTTTCTCAATTAATTCAAATTGAAGTTTCTCATAAAGAGATTCCTTTTTTAGCCATAAATATATCTTGTAGAGTATTTTTGGATAAATTTTCATTGTTTATTAAACAATAGATCTTTATAATATTAGTTTTTTACACTAACAAAGTTGAAAAAAATAAATTTGGTGTGCCTTATCTGAAAACTCTTATAAATGACTATTTTTAATGAAATTTACCTTATACCAATTTTTATAAAAGGAAAAGTACTTAGTTTTAATCAAAGTTTTATATCAATACCTTAAATAAATAAATCTAAGCTCAAGAAATAATTTTGAGATTCCATAAGTGTGATATTGTTTTATGTACTTTCTATCTTCAAATTTTCCAAGCTTGTGGCATATTTATTACAGATAATATAGTCTGAAAGAAATTTCAAATATTAAAGGGGCTCATTTTTAAATCAAAAAAAATCAAGAAAACAAAATGGAAATAGTCTGTTTTTAATGGTAAGAATACTCATATTAATTCAAAAGACTTATTCAATTCTATAATCCCATTCCTATTACTTCAAATTAATTTTTATTGAAAGGTTTCTGTGTTTCTTTTTGGACCTCATTTTGGTATTTTTAAATATTGTAAAAACTCAAATTCATCATATATTTAGCTTGAAACTAAATTCATCTACTTTTCATAAGCTTTCTATTATTATTCTGGAAATTTTCTCTTTTTTGCATAAATTTTTATTATAAAGGGAGCCATCAAATCTAAAATTATTAATAAGAAAGCTCTTATTCACATTAAACAAAATTTTCATGAACATTGAAGATTTCTTTATCTTGATTATTATTAAAAAAAGTTGAGAACTTATCATTTTCTCTATCTAGTAGTAGCTCAAAGGGAATGAATGAAACTTCTATTCCTGAATAAAGCTCAGAAAATTAATCTCCTATACATTAGTAAAAGCCAAAGATGGTTTCCCTCTGCTTGTATAACCTAAAATATCCCTATCTCTTGAAGGCTTTAGAAAGTTTATACAATAATGCTAGGAATTAATTAAGATATTTCTCAAAGGTTTCTTCAGAGATACCTCCTCAAAATTTAATCATAATAAATATAATTAAAATCTATATTATGCAACTATATCACTTTTTTATATATGGATTAATTATGAAAATCATAATTGGATTAAATTATTAATACCAACCTTCTGAATTAATTATGAGTAGTATGGGATAGCTTTAGAGCTTTCCACTGGATTATTTGATTAAATATGATGAATTATATGTATATATATGGGAATGGATTGATTTTTTGGATCTTAAGAGATATCAGGTTACCTATGCAATTTAACAGTGATATATGGGCTTAAAGATCTGAATAAGTAGAGTCCACTTACTCCAATGAACTTTATCAGTGAATTAAAGGACCTGGAATATTTCCTTTTTGAATCAAAGCTCTATATAGGTATCTATTATATTTAATGCAATGGAAATGATATTATTTTCAAGGATGTTTATTCAAATTAGCTAGATGTAATTAATTCAAAATATTTATATTCTCAAAGGAAGGAAATGTATTATTAAGCTGAAGAAACTCATAGTGGAAAAAATCAATCTTCAAAAAAAGTGGGATTTAAAGTCAAAAAAGCAGATTTTTTATATCTAGAAAATCCAAAAAGAAACATTCAAGATCTTAGGAAAAAGAGAATTTTTCTAGTTTTTATTTTTGACTCCTGCTATTCTGCACTTTATCCATCTGTTCTTTTTTGAAAAAAAAAAAAACCCAAAAAAATAAACTTTATAAATTACTTCTTTTTAAATCTAATTTTAAATGTTAAAATTGAAAATTTATCCCATATAATATAAAAAACTTAGTTAACATTCAAATATATATAATAAATTTTTCTAAAATTTATTTTTTATTGAAATAAACTTGAAAAACATCATTTTGTTCATGCAAAACAAATCTTCATTTTAAAAGTTTTTCTTGAAGAAAATAATAAGTAAGCTTCTTTCTGTGTTAATATATAAGAATTAGAATATTAAAATAAGAAAAAATCTATAAAATAGAAGATAATTTATATTTTAATAATTAATTTTTATAACAAGAATATATTATACTAAATCAGAAAAACGCTACTCAAACAAATTGAAATTAAAACTAATTTGAAAATAAAATTGATTTTTTTTTGAAAAGTTTTTTGGTCAATGGATTTCAGAATTCCTCATAAGCTTAGTTCAAGTGATTCTTAAATATATATTAAATTGAACTTTTTTGAGTATGTCTGAATGATAAAGTTCAATTTTTTTTTATCATTAGATTCAAAGAATTTCCTTATTATTTGAAAGCTCGAAATATGACAATTTTAGAGGCACAATTCAAGAAACTACATCAAAACAGATGTTTATGAAGTTTAATATCAAATATCAAAATCTTTATAATTTTCCCGAAATCCAATTTATCAATAAGAAGGGAATATTTTATATTTAACTAATAAAATGAAATTAAGGTGAAAGGTTTCCAATACTTGGAGTGGAAAAAAGTGTCAAATTTTTCAACCAATACTTGCCAGATGTTTTTGTGATCAATTTGTAATAATTTAAAATCCTTCAATATTAGTTTACTAATAATTAAATGGTAATTGAGAGCAGATTTGAGTCAGATTTTAATTTAATTGGATTGAGTCTGAGTCTGAGTCTGAGTCTGAGTGTAATTATTTATGGCATGATATGAGTGAGACTGGTGATTATTGTTGTGCTGTACAGTACTACTGTGTGTGATCTTGGGCTTAATTAATTTAATTCAATTCAATTTCTTATCAACTTCAGATTTCCTCCATCCGTCATCCATCACACTTCATCCCAAATGGCCACTAGCTCAGTCGGCGGTCTCTCAAGACGTAGGGTCGGCAATAACTCTTCTACGCCTTCCCATCAGCCTGATTCTGGTACTCAGCCTTCCGAAAGCCAGTCCAATCGTCCTAGGTCTTTTCATCGTGATCCGACGAGCCTTGCAAATGGTTCGACTTCCATCCATGATCAATCAGATCCAAATCGGAACCACAAAATTGCTTTTGATCCTAGGGATCTGGAGGACTCCAATGAACATTCTCTCAATCCCAAACTTACCATCATGGAAGAAATCTTATTGCTCGGCTTGAAGGATAAACAGGGCTATTTGTCTTTTTGGAATGATAACATCTCTTACACCCTTCGTGGTTGCATCCTTCTTGAATTGGCTTTGAGACATCGCATCGCTATGATTCGCGATCCAAATCGTCGAAGGTTTCCTTTGCCCGATCGCTACATTGAGGTCATTGATGATCGTTTGACAGGCGAAGTCTTACTTGATGAAGCACTCAAGATGATGAAAGCCAGCGAAAAAATGAGCGTTGGAACTTGGATAGATTTAATGTCCGGTCAGTCGTTCTTAATCAAACATTTTTCATTCTTTTCATGTAGAATTTTCATTAACTATTAATCCAAATTCACTTGGTTAGGTGAAACTTGGAACGTGATGAAGATCGGTTATCAATTAAAGCAGGTCCGTGAGAGATTGGCAAAAGGTTTAGTCGATAAAGGCGTTCTAAGAACCGAGAAACGAAACTTTTTACTTTTCGATATGGCCACTCATCCTGTCTCAGATTCTACTTTCAAAGATGATGTTCTTCGGCGAACGCTCTCTATACTCACCTCTCGCACCGTTGCTGTCCCTGTCTCAGATCTCTATCAGGCCAATGTTCGTTATCGAACACTGCGTGCGGTTTGTATGGTCTGTGCATCTTTTGCTGCAAACGTGCTGGAGAACGCACTTGTCCACCTATCCTATGATGCACGAGAAGCAGCCTTTCAAAAATGTGATGAGTTACTCGCCGAATTCTCTCAGTGGCCATTTGGTTCAGTAGCTTCTCCATCAAGATCTCCGACAGCTACTAGAGTAGGGACTGGTGCCTCTGATATCACAAATGCTAATCTGGTTGAAATCGCCAGATTGAGTCGCGCTGAAATGGTCCCTGGTGATGAATTACAGTTAGAAGTCGTCGCAGCTGTTTTACATGTGTTCAGTAAAATGTGAGTTCTCACTTTTTATCTCTCATTGATCTCAATGAATTAATTGAATTTTTTCTTCAGGGACTCATTGCTATGATGAGTATAATTAAAAAAATAATAATACTTTTTTTCGAATTTTTTCCTTGCTTGTTCTTTTAGAGGGAAATTCACTACTTTCTCAAACCTATTTATTTACATTTGGAAAGCTAAATTTTCAAGTGGGTTTTTGCCTTCGGCTTTTTCTGTGGTTAAAACAAACATCAAGTCAATAGATAAAAGTTATGTTTTTGTGGCCTTTTGGGGAAATATATTACGAAAACTAAACAAAAACTATTTGTAATGAATAAACAATAAGTTTGTAAAAAGCTTTTTTACAGCGAAGAAAGCAGAAATAAATTAATTCTGCAACTTCTTTCGCCTTTTGTAAAAGAATAAAGAGGTTAACTTGGCCTCCCTTTTGTGATAAAGCATTGTTGTCGTTCTAAATAGCAATAACTAATATGCGATTGAATATTTGGCTATTGGCCTATTTCACCTAAATGCTCCAATGAAGACGTAGTAACCACTTGCAAAGAAAATCATTTCGAAACTGCTGTGTGGCCAAAAATAAGGTACAAGAATACATCAAAGGGCAGAATGAAATTTGCAAGGCAAAGTATCAAAGAAACCATAATTCAGCTTAAAGCAAAAGGTGAAAAGCAGCTTTTTCTTAATGACCTGCTTTAATTGAATCACTCTCAAATTGATTTAAAGAAAGAATCCCCTTATTTCCTTATTACAGTAGCAACTTTCTTATCCATACCTGTTCAAATCCATAGAAATACGTGCTCACAAATCTGGTCTGAAAAAAAAGGCATTGAAGATTCTTAATTTTCACTGACATTCAATGGAAATTTTTGAAAGAATCCAACATGTTATTTTCTTTTAAAATTATCTGTTTCTTCCAAAAAGCAACTGCCACTATTACCTCACAAGTTCTATAATCTGATTTTCTATTGATAGCTATCATCATCCTATTTATTGTGCCTAATTGTGTCCGAACAAGTTTCTTTTTAAACACTACAAATCCCAAATCTGTTCACCTTTAATTCCTCTTTGATGGATTTGGAAGATATATATTTCATATTAAAATTCTTGATACTGTGCAAAAAAACCAATTAACCCCACTGAATTAATCAATAGAAAATAAATTGAATTTATAATGAATAAAAACCTTCTGAAAAAAAAAAACATTTTAATCACATAAAATCTTAAAAGAAAAATCTTGGAATATTTTTTTTTTGAAACGAAAAATTAAAATCAAAATTATTTACTAAAACTCTACTTTTTTATTAATGAATTTCCAAAAGAAAAAATAACGAAAATAAAAAAAGGCAAAATAAATAAATCAAAAACATAAATAATAATGAAAGAAAAATGAAATTTAAGCATTAACTTATTATAAACAAAAAAAACTCTTTTGTTACTTTTAATAATTGATTTATTTATTTAAAAAAAAAATAGTAAAAATAAAAATAAAAATAAAAATAAAAATAAAAATAAAAATAAAAATGAATTGATTTTTTATTTCTAAGTTTTCTTAATAAGTAATAAGTATGCAAAAAATCAAAATGAATAAGTTTCGGATAGAAAAAATAATAATTAATTAATTAATTAAGAATTTAATCATTTCGAATGAATAAAGCAAAAAAAAAAACCAAGGTTGTTTCTTTTGAAAAAATACAATTAATTTTTTATTTTTTAAAAAAAAATTAAAAATTAAAAATTAAATTTTTTTGAATGAACATTTGAGACTTAAATATAATTTTTGTTTTATCATTATCTTATGTTTGATCAATTAATTGATTAATATAGAGAACATAACAACTTTTAATTACTTATTATATTTTATTTTGGTTTCTTTAATGATTAATTAAATTTTCCATTTAAGTTTAGTTTGAATAGTTTTCCTTTTTTTTTTAAAGAAAAAAAGAAATTATAATAAATATGATTAATTATTTAGTTAATTAATCACTTTTTACTTAACTTTATCACATTTCAAAGTTTTTTTTTCCTAAAAAAATGAAAACAAAAGATTAATTAAATAAAAGAAGTAATACTTTCATTCAATTTTAATCATTAAAATAAAATAAACTAAAAAAATTGGAAATATGATTTCATTTCAAAAATAAATAAATAATCCTTTAATAAAATAAAAATAATAGGGAAGCTCAAAAATTCCAAATCCTACATTAAAAATCTTGAATATTCTTTGAATTAAGTTCCACATTTCATTTATTGTCTTTGAGAAATTTAATAAAAAATTAGCTATACAATTTTAGTCATTGAGAACTTATATTTGTGGGTACCTGATCAATTTTTTTAATCTAAATCCCAAATAGTTTTGTAAAAAATTTAAAAAAAGACAATCATATAATCAAACCATATCAAAATAATTCTGAAAATATTTTTGATTACATATTTTTTTCATTACAACCATCTATTTAGCCTTACACCATTTCAATAATTTCCCAAAACTCAATCCACTAGATTAGCATTTGATACTTAACTTAATTCAGGAAATTATGATAAGCTGAATATATTGAACTAAATAAATAATTTCATAAAATTAAATATTATACAGTATTTTGAAATTCTTTAAGCTTTAAGTAACAGGATACCTTGTTTAATTGAAAGTAAGATTGTCCCAATTTGGCTCACATGGTAATGAAGTATGATTAGTAAAAATAGGTATACTTTCTGAAGTAGGTCAAGGTGCCATTTTATCATATATTTCTAGAAAAATCTCATTCTTACTACAATAAAATAAACAGCTTATATTATGGCAAAATTCACAAGAAAAGATAGATACATCATAGGTCATGAAAGAACAAGACTCTCCAGGCTTAAGTTTATGTATAGATGGTAGTTTGAAATCTTTGTTACAATTACAGAAAAAAGATATGGCAGAATATTTTGATAGGAAAAATGCATGTATTGGTTTTCAAGATGGGTACAGGATCTAATATTTCCTGAAAATTAATTGGAAAATATTCTTCAAAGGATTAATATATTCTTGATTATCAAGCATATAAAATCTCACAATCAATTCTTCCAAAATATTAATTAAGTTCATCCTAATATAGAGACAACAGTAATTTCATCCTTTGTACTTCAAAATTCAGAGTTTTAATAGAAAATGCCTTTCAAATTTTGAGATTACATTGGTATTAATTAAAATAAATGTAAAATTAAATGCAAAATAAGAATGAGGTTCAGGAGTTTTTGGAATGGCTATCTATCTGTATAACTTTAAATAATTATTTTGTGAATATTTTTGATAAATTGTTGGCTTTTGTTTCAGGATAAGAGTCCATCAGAGATTCAAAATACACATGAAGATGAAGTGTCAGATTAGAACTTTATTATGAGGTTAAAAATTTCAAAAATTGAAAATATGATGACAGGATTAACAATGGAATTATTTTCAGTCAAAAGATCTTATATGTGATATTTTTTAAACAACATGAGATTCCAAATTCTAAAAAAAATAAAGAATAAATCTGAATTTTTTTAATAAAATTTCATATTTCTAATAGTTTTTTTTTTTTGAAAAAAAAATCAAATAGAGTTCTTTCAAAAAAATAACAATAACCAAGTAGATAATTTTCAAACTTTTAATGTGATCTCAAGCCAAAAAAAATTCACAATAAAAGATTTTAACTAAGAAATTTGTTCAAGATATTTTTTGAAAAAAAATAATAATAAGAAAAATGGAATTCTTATCAATTATTAAAAGTTTAATTTGATAAAAAAACTATAAAAGCTATTCAATTTTATTTTTTTTGATTTCAAATTTCTTTATTTTATATCTTTTTAGGGTATTGGTAAACCCACATAAGGGGTTCCCTGGGCCCATTTTGAATTAAAATTAAATAAAAAAACATGTATTGGTCCAAAACCTGCCAAAACCCCCCCAAGAAAAGGTTTTTTTTCCAAAAAACCCCCCTAACCCATTTTTTTCACTTTTTGTTCCACATCTCCCCCCAAAAAAGGACCAACCACCCAAATAATCCACATTATCCCTCCAAAACAATTTTTATTTTTGAAAAACAGCCTTACAAAACAAATTTTGCAAAGCTTTCTACACTTTGTTTTTCTTTTTTTCCCCCAAAGATTGCATTTTCCTTCAAAATAAACTGCTTTCAAGCCTCCAAAATTCCCTTTTTTTACCTTCTATCTTCTATTATTCTTACATTTAAACCTCTTCATTTCACCTTTTCCAACTTTTTTTGACTTTTTCAAAACTTTTATCCCTACTTTTTCACATTTCAAAAGGTTCTTTCCTCATTCCAAATCCCCAAAATCTCCTTTTTTTAAAAAAACTTATACATCTTTTTTACTATATAATGCTTCAACCCTCAACTGAAGGTGAATTTCAGACCCTTGAGATTTTTTGGAAGCATGTTCAAAGTTTTCCCAGGGAACAGGGTTATACTGCTTCAACCTTGAGGTCCAATATCACCCACAACCAAATTGAAATAGGTTGTGACAGGTCTGGGACTCCAAATCCCCACAAAAAGCACCTTTAAAACAGTAAATTAAAGAAAGCTTGACTTTCCATTTAAACTTTACGCCAGAAAATATTCCTATAGCTGCACTTGGACTTTTAAAGTAAAAGTGACTGAACACAGCCATGATGCTACTGAAAATATAATGGCACATCCTACTTTCATAGAATTCAATGAGAAAGGAATATCCCAAATATTTCAAAAGTCTGAATAACTGCTCATACCAAGGCAAATTCAGGACCAATTCCACAACCAGAGGGAGACTGAAAGGCCTGTAATACTCAAATTAATTTAAAACCAAATCAAGGAAGACAAACTGCAAGGAAGAGGGCCCATTTATTCTCTTATTGAAACCCTAAAAGAAGAAAGGTTTTTGTAGTCCTCTGCAAGGGATATAGAGGGACACATTACCTCCTTGTTTTTAACTCACCCCCTGGCCATAAAACTCCTTTATGGCTTTCCTCATGTGAATCTTATGTATTGTAGTGATAAGACAAATAAGTACAAAATTCCCCTTTTTCATATTAGGGGGTGTCAAAGTCACCAAATCCTGCCTTAAAATGATATGGTATTAGGCATCCAAATCCCAACAATAAATCCCAGGTTTTATATGTGTAAATCCAATGGAGTTTCAGCTGAGTCCCCTGGTATTTTGATCAAATCCCATGAATCTGGGATTTCAGTTTGAAACCTAACCAAAATGAGTATTCACAATTTACAACTGTACAACATATTCTTCTACACTCCATTTTGGACAATCTGACCAAAAAGCTTACAGTCCATTTAAATTTTTTCATTCATATAATAATTCCTTATTCCAAAGCAAAACACATCAATTCACATATTCAAATAACCTCTGGCCTGCCTCATCTATCAGGCCACTTCATCTGTATCAATTATTTAACCATAATTAATTGGCTTTAAATAAAATCCAATTTCAAGTCATGTTTTGGTACTAGTGGCTCAACATCAATTGGAAGGCCTCCTTCATCAAAGCATAATGGATTTTAGCTTATGGCAATTGAGGTCAACAAAAAATCACCTAAACCTTAGCTCAACCAGCATCTGAGATCATTGGGAAATATATAAAATGAAGTATATGGCAGCAAAAAAAATCAAAAATCTAACTGGGGCTGGACTAATCAAAGAAGATGAGAGTAAAGAAATAAAATAAATGAGTGGAAAGATTAAAAGTATGTGTCCTTGCTATACTGAAATGGATGTTCTCTTTGGCCACAAGCCCAATTTCACTCCAATTTCAAGCTATTATTTGAAAGAAAAAGACATCTTAAATGGTGATGATGATGATATTTTGCTTGATAAGGTAATTTATTGTCTATTTATATTTTTACCTGAGATAATTAAAGCTCATTTGCATTTTAAAGGAGAATAATTGTTTGGAATCACCTCTCAATCTGGATCCTTTTCTTAATAATGATTATGACTTGGTTCAAGTGGAAAACCTTCAAGATGAATCAGTAATTAAATTCAAGACTGATATGTATGAAATCCAATCTTGATTATTTCTCCTTTGACCAGAAAATTAAATCAATAACACATATAACACATTCAATATAAAATCATAATAAAGAATTGATGCCCAACTTGAATGTCAAGAGTGGTATTAGGAAAAGGTCAATGGATATGTTTTCACCTACTTATTCAAATTTGCTTTAATCACTGAAAAAGGGTATGACTTAAAATTATGATTACTCTGATAGATCCCACTGAAAATAGTCATGATTTTTAGCCTGTGAAGCCAGTGATAATGCTCATTTGGAGTGGGACAAGGATAGGTGGCATGAAGAGAAAGTGAGGAATATGGAAACCCACTGTTTTGAAGAAGGCAAATTACAAAAGCAAATTGAGTTTGATGAAAAACAACACAAAAAGAAATATCAATTTGAAAAAGAAAAGTTGAATAGTGAATTGGAACTTAAGGAAAAGCAATTCCAGATGGATCTCACTATATCATCATTGTCATCAAGCAGGCAAATTGCTTATCTGGAATGCATTATTACATTAATCAATAAGAAATAACAAATTAGGTATATGTCATGTTATCCTTTTATAATGTGGAGATTTGTGAAATAGAATTGATGTTTTGTTTTGAAAGCAAATTTAAATTTATAATTTATTACAAAGCTGAAATGTTGGGAAAGTTTTTCATTATGATTTTATGTGCCAAAGGCCAATGAACAATTTTTTCCAAGTGAAAATTAAAGGCTCCCTCCAAAATTCATTTTGTCTTTTTTTTCTTAATATGACACAAACTCTAGATTTGTGTTTTAAATCAAAAAATCTATTGCAAAACTACCCCAGGTAAAAATTGACTCTTTGATGAAAAATAATGCTTTTTTTAGACTTCTAAGCAATTTTTCTTTTTTTGGTTTTTTCAATTAGGTAAGTTTTTGTTTTTATTCAATTTTCAATTTTTCAATTATTTTTGCTCTGTGTCACTCCCAACTTATTCACTCAAACTGATTTTTCTTTTAAATTTTTTCAGATTTTTGAATATTTTTTTTTCATCGGGATAAGTTTTTTTTAATTCCATTCTTCTTTGATTTTGACTCTCCCTCACTCCCAACTTTTATACTCTCACTAATTTTTTTTTCTTTTTTATTCAACTCTTGGACTTTCTGAACAGGTCCACCCATCTCAACCATTCAACCATCGATCTCCACATCCACATCCCAGAAACCCCTCAATGGCCCAAGAATCTCCCAAAAAAGGCTTCTGGGAGGTTCTAGGGCTAAATAACTCCTAATTGTTCTGAATCAATTCAAGGCCTTTTTTTAATTTTCAAGTTGTTAATGGCCTCTTGGAGGCCATTAACAATTTTGATAATTTTTTCATTTTCATTTTCACTTTTTCTTCATATATCATTCATAAATTTACTGACACTTGGTTTTTTTTTGTTTCTTCATATTCTTTTTTTTTCTATTTTCATATTTCTGATAATTTTATTAACTCAACTATGTTTTTTTTCTTTTTTTTCTTTTTTTTTTCTGATGATCATTATTTTTTTGAAAAGATTTAATTATGATAATTACTGATCATCTTTCAGTGCTCTTTTTGTCATCTTTTCATTCTTTGATAATCATCATAACTAACTATTGAATTTTTTTCTGTTTTATTTTTTTCAATAATAATCATTGCTGATGCTTTTTTATTTTTAATTCCTTTTTATATTTTATCATTCTGATGATTATGTTTAATTTCTTTTTTATTATTATTTGTCAATATAGGGGTGGATTATTTATAAGGGCTTTTTATGTAATGTCATTCAATTTCACCCCCCTTCCATCATCCTTGAAATTCAAAAAAAATTCTCCTCCTCTCTCTCACTCTAAAAATAATTCTGATGATGTCATGGCTAGGACTAAACCAGGCTCAGCACATCATCAGAATAATTTGAAAGATGATGAAGATATTATTCCTCCTCTTGATGTCATGGTTAGAACTAAACCAAATATAGAACATCATGAGGATAATAATACAAAATCAAATAATAAAAGAAAACTCACCCAAAGGAAAATGAAACACATCCAAAATTCAAAACAAATAATGTCTCACCTTGGCCATTCAAACTCAGCATATAAGGACTTCTTTACCATCTCAATTAACAAAAAATAAGGCAATGCCTCATGGTTAAAACTCCCATCAGTAAACACTCTTCCCCACCCTTATGTACTCATTGATAAAACCAAAAAGCCATTTCTACAATTAATCAATTATTAAATCACCTCATTTAACCTTTATTCTGGCCACTTTCAAATCCTCCAAAACCTTCTTATCACATTAATTTCATTATCCCAAAATTTCCAAGAAATTAAAACCAATAAACATTTCCTAGGTGGAATTATTAAAGGTATTGGATTTTGTCCTGGATCTGATTCTGGAAACTCAGAAGGTGTGTGCTATTCCTTGATTATTAATTTATAATTTATTAGGTGTTTATTCCCAAATACCTTGGTTGACTGCCCATCAAATTGAATCAAATAATAAGCAATGGACCAAACTTCAGCAATATGTCAAATTTTTTTACTCAAGAATAGCTCATTTTACAAAATTAGCTGAAAATGAAAATCAGTCATTAATGGAAGCAGCCAAATTACCAAACTTCAGTCAACTTGAGTGAACTTCTGTCAATCCAAAGGAAGAATTCAAATCTTTTACCAATTTCATTCTCACTCAAGATGGATTTTTATCTCAATTCCTGGACTTATGGTATATTTTCTTTTGTATTGAAAAAAGATTTACATGCCCTTCCAACTTTCTTCACCATCTCTTGACATGGCTTTCACTTCCCCAAATTGAAAATGGAGATTGAGTTTTCGAAAAACCTGCCATCATGGAAATCCTTTGGAAGACATAAAAAATGGTTTATCATAAAACAAAACCTCATCCAGAAATTATCAATCATGACAAAATAGCTCATTTTGGATGTTATTCTAAAATAAACCATTAATTATTTAATTTAGGTGACAAATTCTTGAAAATGACACCTGCAAAAATCAATTCAAAAGTAAATGGGTATTTTGAAAGAAATATGCAATACCAAAAAAGAGCTAAAAAATATTAATTGTAAATATTTTTATTTTCTCAATAACATCTCCACTTAGTTGTATTCCATTAAATTAAGTACATAAGTAAATATTCATGATGAGTTTATTTATTGATTCTCTTTCCATTCCAAAGTAATTGGTTTAATTTTTTCACACATATTTACTGTGTCTTCCCCATTGTCATTATTTTACAAATTTTCTTCTTGTTGTGGATCATCATGTTCATATAAATAAAACCATTTGTCTCCAATTTGAGCTAACATATCATGTAAAATTGTGCAAGAAACAACCCAAATAACAAAGTATTAAATTTCATGATTATCCCTCATTTGATTTTGGATTTACCTTAGATAGAACAACTTCCCCTTCAAAATTCCAATTACATGCTAATTTCTGACCCTTTATTTTTCTAGACAGTAATTGAAAGAATGGTTGTCTTCATTATGTGCTTTAACTCCCTTATACTCTGGAACAACCCAAGGAGAGCTTGCATATGCTGAATTGGAAATTAAGTACTGATATTTTTCATAAAATTCTTAAGGTGTTTGTGCAATTTTCATATGTTGATATACATTTGAATCATGAAGTGACCCAGTCAAACCAACATGTAGAGAAGTGAACTGTTTTTTTATATCACAAACTAGTCATATTGACATATAATACCTTAATTCTAAGCAATAAGTAAAAATTAATTAAAGAATGAAAATTAAAAATTTTATCTCTTTCTACAATTAAAATAGGATTCACCATCATTGGGGGGACATTGTGATAATGGTATGAGACTCCCATGAATAAACCCCATGCACCCATGATAGACTTCCACCTGCATAAATTGAGAAATCTCTCCCAATTATTCTATTGTTTGCCACACAATCATTTTCTTCTTCAACTTCATTAATATCTGGATAACCCTTTGAGTTTAAAAAACAATAGCCCCATGGATAATTCAAAATAACATTCCAATCTTTCTCAAAGTAGCCCCATTTCCATTTGATCCTAACCTTGATAGTGCCACAGCCAATTGTATTGAAGGATTTTGATGTTTGTTTTGTGATGAGTTTCAAAAAGTTTTATAATATTTAATTTTTGAAACTAATTTTTCAAATGATTAATGTGTGGTCCTACATAGCTGGAAAAACTTTTCAGATTATAATGTTTGTAAATCATTCATTATATACATGTAATGTATTGGATATCTTCTATGATAATTGATTTATCTTTGTGATGTTATCATATCTAATAATATTATATTTTCCTGGATATCAGAATCACTATCAGTGCTTAAAGAATCAATGAAATTCAGTGAATTTAATTCCTGAAGTAAAGGTAGCCATTGTGATTCCTTGGGTATGGTAAATGAAGAAAAGACCTATAGCAAAAGCAATTTAAAATCAAATACTTTAATAAATGACCAGTTTATTCAGATTTTATGAAAGAGAAGGGAATTTCTATCCAATTTAACATTCCCTTACTGAGTTGTTTCTTGTAAACATGTGCCTTTATGTGAAGCTAAAGAAAGGATTTTATTATTTAAAAATGGGTTTTTGTACCTTAAAATGCCACACCTCTTGAGGTGTGGTATTTCCAAAATTCCAAAAAATTAAGGTGGTATTTTGGCAAAAAAGAAACTTGGGATTTTGAGTGTGGGATTTGGTAACTTTGATACCCCCTATTAATAATATTTATAATCCTCTTGAATTTTATAAAAAAATTAAAAAAAAAAAAAATCAAAATCAAAAATAACTTAAAAAAAAAAAAATTTTTTTTTTTAAAAAAAAAAAATAATTAAAATGATTTCTTTTTATTTTATTTTTTAATTCTTAAAAATTTTATAATTAACTTTATAATCAATCTTAAAACAATATTATAAATAAAATTAATTAATATTAAAAAAAAAAAAATCTAATAAATTTCAGGTGTTGTTAAACACATGTAAACCCTTATGTGTTTTTTTTCTTACCAATTTATGGCTAAAAACACATAAATTTATGGTAAAAAAATGTAAGTGAAATTATTTTTCAAAAAAAAAAATCCTCAGAATCAGTTTTGAGGGTTTTTTTTTTTTTTATTTTTTTTTGCCATATTTTTCTTCAAATGGGATGTCAATATCCACAAATTTTTTCATATTTCTTTTTTTTTTGGCCAATATAACAAAATGGAATTTTTTTTTAGAAAATTCATTTAAAATCTCCCAACTTATGAATTTCCTTCATTTTTTAAAAATGAAGGGTTCAATCTGGACAATAAAGAACCAGAAGCCCATAATTTTGGAGAATTCTTTTGGTGGAACAACAAGTGAAGGCACAAAAAGGGTTTTTTTTTCATGTTTGTAATATGACTATTTTTAAGTACAAAAGTGCCACATGTTTGATAAAAAATGATACTGAGGTGGGATTTAAACAATAAATAGGACTGAGGAGAGGGATAATTGGAATAAATTGTATATACAAAAATCATTCAATCAGAATCAACCTCCAAAATAGTTGGTCTTTTCTGAGGGGGGGAGAGGAAGATTGGACAAATACAACATTCTGTGTTTCTTAAATTTACCAGCCCACCCCAGGGCTTGTTTTTGGGCATGAATCTCCCAGTTCACAGTAATGGGGTGGACTGGATAAACTTTAGAAATTATTATATACAAAGGAACAAAATGAGAACAGCTATCTAAGAAACAAATGAAAATGGGTGGATTATTGTTTGGGGGATATAAATAAGGTAAAAAGGAAAAATATTGGACTGTGGAATAAAAGAAAACTGGTCTTTTATACTTATTTGCAATTGGATCCACCATGTCAGGCATGAACATCCACTAGCTTTTTGGAGCCTGGCCAACATCCTCATACCATTCAATTGTTTCCAAATAAGAGGATACTGAGGGAATTAAATTGTTCATTGCTTCATAAAGGTCTTGATTTTGTTGAATTTATTCAGCCAAGTCACTTCTGACATCACCTCATTGATATTGAGTCTTGTAAATGTAGTGGGATACTGTTCTGTAGCCACAGTTTCCATCACCCTGAACATTGATGGCCTTGAAGTTTTCTTTCAATATAAACTTGGGAAACTCTTCTGAGCCAGGTATTTGATAAAATAAGGTCAAAATATGAATAAATATCAAAATAAAAAAGATTAATATACATTAAAAAGAATCAGAAACTCACAGAAAGCTTGGAGAATTCATCACTTGTGTGACAATTGCTTTGACAATTCTCACAGGTCAAGTCAATTGCATCATAGATATTCAAACTGGTGGCAGGCTTGTGTGATTTTCTTTGTGATTTTTTTCTTACAATTGCCAATTCTTGGGACCTTCTAAGGGTGACTTCTGATTTATTTAATTCAGTTTCTGAGGGTAGTGAATCTGATGAACTGATTGATTTTGATAATGAGGCCTCAGACTCTTCAGAATTTTCAGATGAGTCCACTTCCATAATTGGAGAGGGGACATTTGACTTTGATCTTGATGTTGTTTTACTGGTCACTTTTGATGGGGGTCTTCCTCTTCTCTTGGATTGAATTTAAATGATTTCAAATTTTGATGGTTCTATTTTATTTTTATTTTTATTCTTGGCACCTTGAGGTCTTCCATGAATATTATTGCATTCTAGTGGGTCTTCATAATATTTATCATCCTCTTTACTCTTGGTAATTTGATCAAATGGGACTTTTCCAGTCAAAACATCTTGAAAATGTTTAATAATTTGGGTGATTTCTTCCATTGGTCTTTGAAAAAGGTCTTCCCCAATATCTTCAAATATTTTTTTGGATTCATTCTTTCTTTCTTTCTAAACACTTTGACCATCACCTTGATAACCAGTCTTAGAAGCATATGACAAAGAAAATCAGTTAATAAGAAAAAAAAGTGAGAATTCAAAGTTAAAAAACCCTCACATGCAAATTCAAATTCCACTGAGTATGGAAGTCTGATATCTCAAGCCTTTGGTTCTTGGCAAAGGCCTTTTGGGTCTTATTCTTGCAAGGAATTCCTTGATAGTTCTTGTATTTGTTGATGCATTTTTCATTGGGAGTAAATTTGGTTTTGAAATTTTCAAAGGCCATCTTAAGAGCATAATTAGACACCTTTCCATTTAGAGCACAGATGTGTGGAGGAAAATTCTTGACATGAACAATCATTTATTTAGAGATTCTGTTGATTATTTCAATAAATTGTTTTCTGAATGCCATGTGGAGAGCCCTGACTACCTCCTGAAGAGTAGCAGTTGACTTTTGTAGCCAAAGTTTAACCATGGCATGGGCACTTTCAACTCTGGAGGTGAAGCCCACACCTAGGTGGAAATGGTGTTTGGTCCAGGATGTCACATAATAATCCTTTAGAGGAAGCCAGGTATTTTCAAAATATTTCAAGACTTAAGGATTTTTGACTTTCTTTTGAAGCTTCTTACAGTTTTATGTAAATAACCTTTCATTTTATGTATACATAACCTTAGAAATGAATCCCAAAGTCATTAATAAAAAAAAATAATAAGAAAAAAAAATTAAATTAAGTGAAAGATAAAAGTATATTAATTTATTTCAAAGGCCCATAAAATTTTCAAAATCAGTTCCATGACCAATTTTCTTCATAAAATGAGAAGATAAATCTTTATTGATGTGCCAAATTCATAAAATGATTTTGGAGTCTAGGAAGAGCTTCTTAAGAGAGTTTTTCAAGGACAGATCCCGTTCAAAAACAATTACTGGAGGGGGAACAATATTGGTTTTGTTGAGGAATTTTTTCTATGTATTGATTTAATTCCCAAGTATATTAGGATTAAGTTTCATTCTTCATCAAACAAAAAGCCCAAGAAAAGGTCTTATTGATTGATCTGAATCCAACAATATGAAAAAGAGGCATTTTGTAATTATTGGTTTTATAAGTACAATCCATAAGAATTACATGAGGAAAGCCATGAAGGAGTTTTATGGAAATGGGGTTGAGTGAAAAACAAGGAGTTAATGTGTCCCTCAGAATTCCTTGCAGAGGACCAAACAAAATTTTCTTCTTTGAGAGTGTCAATAAGAGCATCAATGGGCCTTCTGCCTTACAGTTTGTCTTTCTTTATTTTCTTGACTTGGTTTTAAATGTCTTGAAGGATTACAAGCCTGTCAGACTCCCGCTTGCTGCATAATTGGGCCTGAATTTGCCTTGGCAGAAGCATTTATTTGGACATTTGAGAAATTTGGGATGTTTCTTACTCATTTAATTTTCTGAAAGTAGGATGTGCCATAATATTTTCAGTGGCATCATGGCTATGTTTAGGATTTTTTACTTGAAGAGTCTAAGTGGTACTCTTGGAATATTTTCTGGAATAAATTCTAAAAGTACAGTCAAGATTTCTTGAAGTGACTGTTTTAGAGCGGTTTTTGTTGGCATTTGGGGTCCCAGACCTGTCACAACCTATTTCAATTTGGTTGTGGGTCATATTGGACCTCAAGGTGGACACAGAATACCCCTGAGCCCTGGAAAAATTATTTAAATTCTGCCAAAGAAGCTCAATGGTCTTAAATTCAACTTCAGTGGGGGGTGTTGAAGCATTTTTGAGTGAAAAAGATGTATAAATTTGAAAAAAAAGGGGGGATTTGGGGATTTGTAATGGGGTAAGAACCTTTCAAAAGGTGAAAAAGTGAAAAAAGGTATGAAAAATAAAAGAAGTGGTTAAGAGTGAAAAAAAGTGGTTTAAAAGTGGGATTAATGGATGAGGGGAAGGTGAAAAATTGGAAATTTAGAGGCTTGAAAGTAGTTTTTTGTGGTGGAAAATTCAGTCTTTGGGGGAAAAAAAGAAAGAAAAGTGTGAAAAGCTTTGGAAAATTGCTTTGGTAATGATGTTTTTCAAAAAAAAAATATGTTTGGGGTGGGGATAATGTGGATTATTTGGGGGGGGGGCAGGGCAAAAACATCTAAGACAATTGGGAGTTAGAGGGGTTTTGGGGGAAAAAACCCCTTTTTTGAGCATTTTTTGGCCCAATACAGGCATGGTTGTGTTTCATTTTGAATTAAAAATGGGCCAAGGGAACCCCTTACATGTTTTTACCAATACCCTAAATTTAAGATTAAAAAAAAATTCATAAGTAAAATTTGATTTTCACTTAGGAAAATTTTGAGGGGGGAAAAGGGGAAGGGGAAATTTTTAAATTCAAAATTTGAAATGAATAATTAAATAGAAACTTTTGAATTTAGAAAAAAGATGTATGAAAGGAAATTTTTGATATGTAAAATCATTTCCTTTTTTTTGAAATTTTATTAATTATTTAAAAAAAAAAATTGTTTTTTTTTTTTTAAAGAAAATTTTAATAGATTTAAATAATACCTTTTTGTAAATTAAAATTTAAATTTTAATCTTATAATTAAAAATTTAAAATCTTTAATTGAAGTTCAAATACATATTTTTTTAATGATATTTTGTATAGGTTGAAATAAAATAATCATTTTAAATTAATCCAATGTTTTCTTGTGTTTTTTTTTATTTTCCAAATATATTGAATAAAAATAAATTAAAAGAATTTTTTTCAATTTTTATTTTATTTTTATTTTATTTTTATTTTATTTTTATTTTATTTTTATTTTATTTTTATTTTATTTTTATTTTATTTTTAT